>JALKBU010000288.1:0-51526 GCA_023091735.1 Trichomonas tenax
TAATATTGAATAATATATTTTTCATGCTTTATATATCCACAGCATTTTAGATGGGAAAATTTTTCATTTGCCACCAAAATTAGACCTTAAATATTCATACTGGTGGAGAAAAATCGAGATGTTTGAGCAGGCGTAGAAAATTCAGTGACGCCTCTGAAGCCGATGTTCAAAAAAACATATTAAATATTGATCGTCATGAAAAATATAATAAATATTAATAAATTGATCTCTTTCAATGGTAGATTAAATCTGTGAGATAATGGGAAAATATTTATATGAATAGAAATGAAAATTAATGAAGAATGAGTGAATGCTGGAGTGAATTTGAAAAATCACTTAATGAATATTGAACATCAATAAAATTATAAAATTTAGCGATATGCTCACTTTTTCAATGATAATATGGTTCTAGAGATAAATAAGAATATAGTTATATGGGATAAATTGCCAAATAATGAAGAATGAGTAATTGCTGAGTGAGTGTCAGTTTTCTCAATAAGGTTATTCAAATGCATTCAGGAATGAGTGATATAGACTTATCTCCTGCGGCGATCCACGACTTTCTGACTCGCGCAGGCGGCATTGACGAATTGATTGTTCATTTTGTCTGTTATAACATTCATTTTTTTGATATGATATTCTTCATTTTGTAATAAACCACTTTCATTTCATTGCATCGATAGAGGGAACATAGAATCGCTTAAGATACTTATTGCTGCGGGCTGTTCGATGAAAGGACTTCTGCATTACGCAATGCAGAAAGAAAACAAGGAAATATTTGATTACTTGCTCTCAATGGAATTGGATATAAACGAACTCAACGAAGAGAACCAAACTCCGTTGATTTACGCCGTCAAATTTAATATGAATTATTACGTTTCTTGTTTATTAAAGCATAACGCTGACACATCCATTCCTGACAACTACGGATGCACTCCGCTGCTGTGCTCCGTTCAAAATAACAACTTTGCTATTGCAAAAAGTCTGTTAGAAGCTGGATCTCCAACATCTTCGCCAAAATACGAACTATCGCCTTTATATGTCGCCATTCAACACAAATTTATACCTCTCGTCTATTTACTTATACAATTCGGCGCTAGTCCGAATTTAAATAACGGAGAATCCTATTTACTTCAAGAATCAGTGCAAACGAATTCTGTTGATATTTTCAAGTGCCTTCTCGCGAACGGAGCTACTGGCAAAGGATTTTCGCCAAATAGCGTTCCAACAGATTTTAAGTTGATTTACGACCAATGGTCAACGACACCGATCGAAGATGAGACATTAAACGCATCTTTGGAGGATTATGAACACCAACTGAGTGCTTTGAATGACGAATATTCAGCATTATACGTTAAAATGCAAAGTTTTATTTCGAAAGTTCCAAACACGAATTTCGACAACCAACTCATTACTCCTGTGTTGAACACACAGAACAGCATCATCTCTGCTTTCTCTGCTTTCGCTAAGAAGCTCCACAATCTCGGAAGAGTCGTTTTAAAAAAGAGATTAAGTTTCATCGATGTTCAATTCGACGCTTTAAGTTCAAGCGAGAAAAAGCACATCGAAGAGTTGTTCAATGAGGACGAAAGCCAATGGTATAATTTATTAGAACTCTCAAAGGCTTTAATGCACGCTGACATGAAGATTTTCGATCCAAGCAGCATCGCGGACATCAAAAATCAAATTCAAGCATTTCCAACAAAAAGACAAACAGTTATCGGGGAGAAACAGAAAGTAGAAGGAGAAAACTTAAACAGGGCGCGACACCAGTTGGCGTTCTTGAATGTCGTGTTGGAGAAATTCGATAGTTTGGCAAATATCGTGCTCAGTGGTTTTAAGGAGTTCAAAGAAGCTGTTTTTGCCGTGTTGAACAAAGCGATTGATGCTCTGAATTCATTCAAGCAGACGCTCATCGACATCAGACAGACAAGCTTCGACATTGTGCTCAATAAGCCAGAGCAAATGAGAGAAGACAACGATGCAAGGATTGAAAACATCTGCTCGAGTCAATGTGACAAGATTCAGGTCGATATCACATTCGTGGAGTGGCAGAAGGAGCAGTTCACGTCGCTGTCGATCCTGTTGGAGAGGTGCTTAAGGATGTGCATTCAGTAGTTTGATTATTATTTATTTAGTGTTATTTATTTGTAAAATTATCTTATTATTTACGAAATGTTCGAGATTGATACTTTGAGCAATAATGAGAATATCTTTGTTGGCTCATTCTTGAGAAATCTCGATTCTAAAAGAAAAAATAGCATAAAATATTACCAAAACTGCGCATGTTTCATTCTAAAATATGTCACAATGGAAGAATAAGAATTATTAATAACAATCCATCATTTATTTTATGCTGTTTTTAATGATAATAACCTAATTTTGGAATTTTTCAAGTAAAAAGATTAAGTTTTTTATATATCTCATTTTTAAATTTCAACAAAACTGATTTAGTTTCGGGCTTTTAAAACACGCAAAACAGAGAGAAAAGGCACAACTTCATGAAACCTACACAGCATTGTCATTAAACAACAGTAATGTAGCGTATTTTTATAAGAAAGAAGTAAAAAAAGTGAAAAACTAACAAAATTCTGCTGAATAAAATAATGTTTTAAACTTAGATAAGACGCTTAAGCCTCGGCATCCTCGTCCTCTTCGCCTTCGCCCTGTTCATCGACACCAGCTGACTCGTACATTTCGTACTCCTGGATGAGGTCTGTCATGTTGGAGCGAGCTTCATCGAATTCGACTGTCTCGAGACCCTCGTTGACGTACCAGTGGATGAAGGCACGGCGAGCGTACATCTTCTGGAACTGGGAGTCGACACGTGTGAAGAGCTCACGGAAGGCTGTTGTGTTGCCGATGAATGTAGCAGCCATCTTGAGACCACGTGGTGGGATATCGCAGATAGCGGACTTGACGTTGGATGGGATCCACTCGACGAAGTAGGATGTGTTACGAGATTGGATGTTAAGCATCTGCTCATCGACTTCCTTGGATGACATACGGCCACGGAAGTGAGCGGATGCTGTAAGGTAAACACCACGGCGTGGGTCGCAAGCAGCCATCATGTTCTTGTTATCGAAGAGCTGGGATGTGAGCTCTGGGACTGTGAGAGCGCGGTACTGCTGGGAGCCGCGGGATGTGAGTGGAGCGAAGCCAACGATGAAGAAGTGGAGACGTGGGAATGGAACAAGGTTGACAGCGAGCTTACGAAGGTCGGAGTTGAGCTGACCTGGGAAGCGGAGGGCGCATGTTGTGCCAGACATAACCATGGAAACGAGGTGGTTAAGGTCACCATATGTTGGTGTTGTGAGCTTGAGTGTACGGAAGCAGATATCGTAGAGAGCCTCGTTATCGATGCAGAAAACTTCATCAGCGGACTCGACAAGCTGGTGGACGGAGAGTGTGCAGTTGTATGGCTCGACGACTGTATCAGAAACCTTTGGAGATGGGACGATGGAGTATGTCGAGAGGATACGATCTGGGTACTCTTCACGGAGCTTGTTGAGAAGGAGTGTGCCTAAGCCAGCGCCTGTGCCACCACCGAGGGAGTGGACGAGCTGGAAGCCCTGAAGGCAGTCGCAGGACTCGGCCTCCTTACGGATGACATCGAGGATGGACTCGCAGAGTTCTTGACCCTCTGTGTAGTAGCCCTTAGCCCAGTTGTTACCAGCACCAGACTGGCCGAAGACGAAGTTATCTGGGCGGAAAAGCTGACCGAACTGGCCAGCACGGACGGAGTCCATTGTGCCTGGTTCAAGGTCGACAAGGATAGCACGTGGGACGTACTTGCCGCCTGTAGCCTCGTTGTAGTAGACGTTGATGCGCTCGAGCTGAAGATCTGAGTCACCATGGTAGGAGCCTGTTGGGTCGATGCCGTGCTCGTCGGAGATGACCTCCCAGAACTTAGCGCCGATCTGGTTGCCACACTGTCCAGCTTGGATGTGAACGATTTCACGAACCATGTTGTGAGAATGATTAAAAACGTTTTTGGCGGTTTATTTGAATTCATTCAAAAGAAATCGTTTACAATTTCTCTATTTTTCTTTTTCGTTTTTTCCTTTATATTTATGTTTGCAATGTTATAAGATCCATATATTCCGGGTTTTTGCGGGAAAATCGCTTTTGTGGTGAATATGTGGTAAGCTAACAGTAGATTGCTTATATTTTGAGTTTGAAGTGTTTTTGTGGAGATAGGGGAGTTTATTTAACCTTATTCATTTCCATTGGCGTGTGAAACTGAGTGTCAGTATTTGAGCATCTGAAGCTATTCTCACATTAGACCTGAAATCTTCTTTCTTTTTACAATTTTATAGCACTTTAACTTTAATACCCAAATCAACTTACATTATTGAAGATTACTATTCATATGCATATATTCACATTGCTTTTGGAGTAACGAATTCTTTGCATTATATTTATGAAATCATATTTTATAACAAATCTTGATTTTGAATAATATAATAATGAATGCAATCATCATTGTTTAGCTTGATAAAACACTTCTTTATCGAATTTCTAGATAGTTATACTGCTTAAATAAGCTTAGAATGAATTATTGCTGATAGCGATCAATGATGTAGTTTTATAAAACAAGGAAGAAAATATCACTTGAGAAGTTCCTCAATATGAGTAAGGTGTTCAATTCTCGGATATAAACATACAGAAATCAAGGAGTTGTATCTAAATATTTAATACAAAAGCTATAGTTTTATATATTGGTTTAAATCATTTTCAATTTTGATATATATAATGTTATTTTAGTTGCTTGATCAAGTCATTTTATTTAATATCAATAATTTTCATAAGAAACAGGAGTCACAAATCATAGTTTGATTAAGGGTTCACTCGGTAAAACGAAAAGTCCTCAAATTTAGAGGTCTGTTCGAATTGCCAGAGGGTTACCAGGCACACTAGCGAGACTGAACTCGTGCAGCATGCATCTGTGAGGATTTTCTAGTAACTTTGTCGCAGAGAGTGAAGCTTCTGTCGGTAAAAATTAGGGGTCAGGAAAAAAGTACCTCATTTTTCGATTTTTTTGGTTTTTTGGAACAAGTTTGAATAGTATTGTTTTTGGAGGCTGGCTCTTTGTGTGTATACTATTTGTTAGATTTTAAGATATGCTACAGCCTTAAAAATGCCTAAAATCAATCTAAATTTTGAGATATTATATTCAAAAAATTTAAAAAGCGATTTTATGTGATTAATCGATTTAATGGCATATGTAATCTATATATCTGATATTATTTTGCAAAAATAATATAAAGTTATTTATAACCTTATGTAGCAAAATTGAATGGTCGTCAATTTTTTTGTACGTTAATTTTGCTCGACAAAATTATAAACGAAGGAAAATCTTACAGAAGATTGCAAATGGACTCTAGCAGAAGTGTGCTGAAGTTCACTACGCACCGGACATTCTCAACTCAATTCACTAGATAATATCAAAGCTTTTGAAAATAATTACCACAATTTAATATCTTACTCAAATTCAGCGTCTAAAACCCTTCTGGCAAATGCTAAAAACGCAAGCCAATGCTATTCCTTCACTCATCATTATACTTCAAAATCGCAAAATATTATCTTTTCACAAAGGCAGTGACACTCCAAAAAAGTGAGCTCGGGAGTGTTATTGAGTTAATATCTTCCTAGCAAGAAGGGTTCAAAGTTGGGAAATGATATACAATGTTGCTATACAGGTATTTTATATAACTTGAATAATAGAATAGTAATTAAAAAAGGAAATTAAAAGAAAAATTAGATTTATTATGATTAGCTTATTATTAATGATTAATGTGCTGTTTGATAATTAAATATAATAGATTAAAGGTTGGTATGCAGAAACAAGGGTATTACTCGTAAAAATAGTACATCCAACGATCATGAGAATGTAAAAATAAAGTCAGCTTACTGGATGTATCATGCTCAGTGAAAGGTGCGAAAAAATT
The DNA here is from genome assembly GCA_023091735.1 of Trichomonas tenax. Lineage (NCBI taxonomy): Eukaryota > Parabasalia > Trichomonadida > Trichomonadidae > Trichomonas > Trichomonas tenax. The sequence goes on from JALKBU010000288.1 coordinate 5,952, forward strand.
GTGTTAAAAGTCGAGATTTGGATCACATTTCCATGAATATAGGATGAAATATCAGTTAAAAAGGGCCAGCAGCTTCTGATGTAGTACACATTTGTAACAAGATCTGCAATTTTGAAGAGAAAAAAATAACGAAGAATCATATTTTTGAATTTTAGAACTCGATCGAAAATTATAAAGTCAAATACACAGGCTATGATTTGTGTGACTGTTATGATATTCTATGTAGCTCAGAATCAAGAATTACACGAAAAATAAATTAATTGTGATATTTATCAAATTTTTAACGTCTATGTCAAAAAACATATTCTTATGTATACTCGTTGATTACCAACAAGCGCAATATGTTTATCGAAAAACAATTTAGATCTCCTTAATATTATCGATAATAATCCATAGACATTATGAGTATGGTTGCAACTAGCCTATTATATGCTGTTTACACTAAAAATGAAATACACAAATTCATATATTGTTGATAACATCCATAGTTTCCTAAAATACAGAAAATACTGTGATGTTGTATGTTTTATCTGCAGTTAGCGATGAAAGCATGCTCAATGCTTCTCAAACGTCAAAAATTATCCATGCAATTTCGATATCGAGAACAATTGCTGTCCTGTCAGAAGAAAGGAATCGACAAATATAATCAGCATCGGATATGGATTGATTTTAGCACGGGTCGAAAAAATTGAGTTTCTCATCATGAAACCCCTGAGTGAACATCATGAGCTTTTTTACAAAAATTCAAATGCTCGGCTTTACAAAATTCAACATATCTCAGGAAAGAGAGGAAAGAATTATCACATACCGTAGGCGTTATTGTAGAAAGATATGTGTAGTATATATTAGTCAATGTGATCATTAAATGTTATCTATTCTGTATGGAGATATATCGACTAGAAGTTGGGCCAAATTGAGAGCTTTTTCATCTCACCGAGTGAACTCTTAAATCCTTATGAGGTGTAATCATAATATTATTAGGCGAATCACCATCATGAGGATACATAGATATCACATATATCAGTATTCAAGAATATATGTGATAATTTAGGAATTTCAAAATGCTGTCTCATCTTTCACATTAATGGTCTTCGAAATCATGTAAACCGTGTCGAAATATATATGTTTCGAGCTTCTTAAGAGTTTAACATTTTCTAATTACAAAAAGGAAATATCAAAGCTAATTACAATTAAAAAGAATAAATTTATACTATACACTTACGCACTGACTTAATATATTTGCATGATAAAGGTAATATTCCTTGAAAATACAAACAGATAAATTATGATACCGGATACAACATAAAAGAGAGCTGAAATACATCAAACACAAACTGATATGACATGGATAACAATATACAATGTGTCTTACTCATCATGACGCTTCAGGAGCAAATTAGCAACGAATGACTTATTAGCCTTGATTGTAGGAAGCACAGGCATAGCATTGATGAATAGAGAAGCTCTGCGAAGGTTTTTGCCTCTTCCGCACTTGTGAACCAACGATCTCGCCATAGCTCTTGGATTTGGAGAATTGATTCTCCTTTGTATCTTTGTCATTATGTAGGCTTTGATCTGTGTGTTCTCATCAATGTACAGTAATCCTGCATAATTGTCGTTATCTTTACTATAGTTCGATGAAGAGAAGACTGTGTAAAGGAGTCCATCCCAGTGTTTGCATATGCCACCCTCAATGCATTGATGTCCGCGAATGATTTGCTTTAATTGTGACGATTTTAAGAACTCAATCGTAGAATTAAGGCCAAAGTAGTTTCCTGTGCCTCTGTTTGATGGCAAAAAGTGAGATATTCCGTTCATTGGGTCGCTCCACAGGAGATCTTTGATCATTGGAGTAAAGTCATTCGAATTTAGAGGTCGTTGGATCCTTCTGATTTGCTGAATGTCCGATAAATATTCAGAGATTCCTCCGTGGACGCAGAATATGGCCTTATCGATGATGGCAGCGAGAGGTAAATAATTAAACATATGTTGGAATTTCATGAACATGGTATCATCGTAGGAACGTAAAACTTCTTGCTTGAAGCCGTATACAGAACTGACTGTTAATTCTTCGTGATTGCCTCTTAAGAGGAAAACATTTTGAGGATATGCAGTTTTCATAGCGCAAAGAAGTGTGATAACAGGGATAGAGTATTCACCTCTGTCCACGTAATCGCCAAGGAAGAGTATTTTAGTTTTTGGCGGCATTCCGATACGTTTCAAAATATTCATAAGATCGATAATATTCCCGTGGACGTCACCAATGATATAGATCGGTCCTGTGAGTTCCATCACCATTTCATCCTGCTTCAAAAACTCCACTGTACGCTCTATCAAATGATATAATATTTTTTCGTTGAATAATGGGATCTGTGTCGCAGGGTCGAACTCTGCGGGGTCAAAACTCGGGTTTGAAATGATGTTGTTGTAGAACTCGAAGACGTCTGATGTAACATAGTCTGACATTTAACTTGTTTGAGAGAAGACAAACAAAATTTTAATAATTCAAAATTCTTGAAATGTCAAAAAACTGTTTATATAAAAAAAGTGTTTATTAGACGAGAAAAGCAAGGATAAGGAGTGATATTTGAATTCTCCATTCAATATACAGTAAGAGGCTAGAAAATCAGCTGTTTTGATGGTACTTTTTGGGTGATGAAATTATTTCCTTGGTTGAAAAACGAGAAGAGAAACGGGAGGGTTCTTTGCTGTAGGACAGAAAGCAGGGTGTGTGATTGTGGAAGCGACGAGGATGGTTAGAACATCATCAAGGACAAACTTTCTCTACCTCCATATGTATTTTACATATCGTCTTGTAAAGTATTCAATTTATGCTAATTTTTCAGGACTCAAAATTCTTGTATTTTTATTATAATTTTATTTTCTTATCTTTGATGACCACTAAACTGTAGAATTGAAAATCCCAATTTTTCTTCATTTTCTTATTTATCTATACATAACGATGCGATCGTCAGTGTAATATTTTTGTATTGAATTGTAAACTATTGAAAAAATAAATTTTATTTTGAATAACTATATAAAGTATATCTATGGGAAAATAGTTATGCTGCATCTTTAGGTGGTTGGGCGGAAGAAAAAAAATATTTTTCCATTTTTCATGATAGATAGATTCTGCATTATGTGTTAATCCCAAATTCATCAAAATTTGAAAATATTTAGCGAATATCTTTTGTTCATCTTTTATAAATTCAGTTATAATCATGCAAAGATATAACAAATCACCATTTGAATATATGCTTAAAGTTATAAAGCTCAAACTCAAAGATATTGTGGCGAATTTCAATTGAACGAAATCAACACGGTTTATCAGCACAAACGAGTTAAAAATTAAATTAAAAATCATTATGTATAGTCTAACCCCAAAATACCAAAGCTCAAAACCTTAAAATGTTTCTAAAAATACAAGAATGCAAACTATATCTCTTATATAACATAAATCAATCTATATATATGATTTCCATAGATAAGTAGAAGGAATTATGTCGTTTATGGCTGAATATAAAGATAAGAATTGAAATTTAATATTTTTAAGATTGAATGGTATTAAAGAATTATAATTGGTTGACATCCTCCATAGCTTCGATATCTTCGAGGATTCCTCCCTCCTTGTAGTCCTCCTCTGGCCTCTTCTTCTTGTTCCACTTGCAGCAGCAGAAGATGATCAATGCGATGAAGGCGACCAAGAAGATGCATCCTAGGACTGTCCAAAGGATCTCGGCGCTGTTCATTAGCGCGTATGTAATCGTTGGCTTATGGCCTGTGAATGAAACCATGATGAGGTCTGTTCCGCATGCGAGGTTGACTTCGAGGTCTGTGTTTGATGTGGAAATCTTCTTGGCTGAAACGGATGAGATTCCCTGCCATCTCGTGAAGTTGACCTTCGTGTCGCTGTTGGCGCTGACCATGATTGCCTGTGAGAAGTAGAAGTTCTTTGAGATCTGGTCATAAACAGACTCATTGACTGTGATGTTTATGAAAAATGACTTTGGAACGTATGTCGCTCCATAATCGATCTTCGCATTCTGCTCTTCGAGTGCTAAATCACTCTTGATGTTGATCTCTGAGATATCTGTTGATCCGAGGTTGATTCTGACTGAAGCAAGAAGATATAAGTCTTTTGTGATCTTCTTGACATCGATTGTGCTGTAAGCACCATCCACCATTTCAACGAGGCCGATTGTTGTCAATGCTGACTTAAAGTCAGTGTGCTTGGATGCCTTGAGAGAGCTGAGTGATGATTCAGCCTGTGAGGTGATTGCAACAACAAGATTATCGAGTGTAAGTGGAGAAATTGTGTATGCGTTTTGTGCGTTGACGTTAATAATCAAGTTTTTAGAGATGTATAATGGGAGAAGAGAAGATATTATGTTGATCGTGACTGTGGAGTCTGGATAGCTCTCAATGCACTCCTTATTCCAGTCGCCATCGATCCTGAATGTGATAACACCCTGCGTGTTGTTGATGAAGCCGTATCTGAGTCTCTGCAAGAAGTCGTCGCCGTTCCTTGTGATGTGAACAGTTGTTCCTTCCTTGTTGAATGCCAAGATTGGGAGTGTGCTGCCTCTCTTGCGGAGTATGTATCCACCAGCGAGGTTGTAGCTGTCTATATGGTACTCGATTGCAACCTCCTGCCTTGCGTCGAGGAAGTAGTCGTTGAGATCAGCCTCAGGGACTGTCTCGTAGGCCTTCTTAGAGAGGAGGAGATATGTGCAGAGACCGACACTCTTTGATGAAGCAGCGAACTTGACGTTATCGAACTCAGCGTGCGCAACCTTCAGTCCCTGTCCGACGATGTTGACGGCGACACCTGTAACGAAAACGTGTGACAATGAACTGATTGTGGAGTCAGATACCTTGAAATTGAACTTCGGATATGTTGTTTCATTTCCTGAGATCCAGATTGGCTTCATTGCAGCGCCATCGAAGGAGAATACCTCAGAATCGGCCATATCCTTTGTGATTGTTGCTGTTGCCTTCCTTGTGTACTTTGTGATGTATAATCCGAAGTCGCCGTTCTTCTCAGCGAACTGGAATCCCTCGCAGTCGCCGTAGCAGAAGTTTGGATAGATTCTCGATGGATAGTCATCGATCGCGTATGAAAGGTCTGTGTAGTCAACAGTCGACGAGCAGCGGATGTCTAAGACACTCGTTGTCTTCGTGAATCCGACAACGCCTTCATCAGGAAGTATTGGCTGGACGTCTTCGCACAAGAAAGACTTTGCCTTGAGGAAAGAAGACTTGGCTTTGAGTGCTGGTTGGACCTCAGCGTCTGTTGGCATCTCTGTCTTGAAGTAGGAGACGGAAATGTTCATCGTGATGTATGATTTGAGGACTTCGGCGTAAACACCGGTTCCTGTGAGGCCAATGACGTAGCGGTATGAAATTCCGTTCATGAGGTTGAGGTGGTAGAAGTGGAGACTGGAATCTGTGACAGAGAAAGCCTGCGTAACGTTAATCAAACAATTTTCGTTAATTCTTGAATCGTAGTGAACGTTCTTGGCTGAGAACGATGAAACAATGATTGGCATGAACTTTGTTGTGACGAATTTGCTTGTGTTAGAGATAGAAAGTTCTTCAACATTGAAATTCTTTTCTGCTTCGAACTGAACTTTCCAATCTTTCTCAACGAAGCTGAGAGACTTAATGGTAGCCTCGTCCAATGTTGTAGAGACGTATAAATCGCCACAAACAATGATTTTGAATGGAATATTCTTTGTCTTTGTGTCAATTGTTAGCGTGGCTCTGTTTGTTATCAAAGCTGGAAGAATGTTAAGGGCGCAGTTCAAAACGAGTGTTGTATCGTTCAAAGTTTCGATATTAAGAGTGGAAAATCCTGTAAAGCCGTTAATGTTAAGATTAAGCTTCGTATTTTGAACATCTGTTACAAGAAAAACCTTTGTGTTGGAAGGAATGATGGTGTAACGCTGGAAAATTATATTTGAATCGATTCCAACTGTCGATTCTGTGCCTGGTAACTTGGCTGTAAGTGTTGTTTCCTCGCTACCGATGAAGTTGATGACCTTGGAACTGGCGTATTCAACGTCTGCAGACTTTTCAATCGTGATTGACTTTGATGCATTGATAGATTTCAAAAATTGGATAGATTTATCATCGAAGGTAAGGTCCTTGGCGACAACATTGAGCTCTGCTCCGTCATCGACAGTAATTTGCGAATTTAAAAATGTCAATTTCTCAGCATTGACTGTTTGTTGTGTATCATCGGCAAAAAAGAACTTAGCATGAGCATTTAAGACAGAAAAATCTGCTAAAACTTGAACGTTCGTCAAATTAAATCTTATTTGAGTGTTATCATCACCATAGAACACTAATTTCTTATTACTGATGTTAGCAAGCGCTATATCGAGTGTTGACGTCGCTGAATTATATATTTGCACAGTGATATCTTCATTTTCCGCGTTTGTTACGATTTCTTCGAATGTTTGGTAGATAGAAGCCAACTCCAACGTGCAATGGGAGGAATCAGTGTCCACCATGAGACAGAAGTTCTTGCATAAAGCAGCAGAAATAAACAATCCGATCATTTGTAAAAAATAAAAAAAGTTTTTACAACAATATTGTTGAACGTTTAAAATTATTCTTCATAAATTTAACCCTGTTATGTAGTGCCTGAGCGGTATATGTGCATTAAAGAAAAAACATTACTTTTTATTAATAACAAAAATAAACATATTATTTGCGGCCTTTCTTGCCTGATTTAAGTATATCGGATTCTACGATGGTAGCTTCTGTGGTGAGGCCGAGAGATTTGCAGATTGAAAGCTGTTTCTCGAGATCTTTGAGCTTTCGAATGAAGACGAACGCGATTGCTTTGTTTCCGTTTTCTACGCAGAAACTAACGAATTCTTCTGGGGTGAGGGGCTGCTTGTTGTTGGCCATGTTCTCTATGAGCTGCCAGTTGCCTAAATCAGCGAATGTGCGAAGCTGTATGTAAGCGTACATTCGTGGAGTGACGTGATACAACTTTGCGATGTTTTGAGCCATCTCAACATTTCCTTCTCTTAATAGTCTGCTGACTTGTTCTCTTGGGGACTCGAAATTGTCTATTGCGACCATGTTCGCGGCTTGCGCTGCCATACTCTTTGCGTGTCTGCGAATAGCTTTCGACCAAATCGATTTCTTGTCGATCAAACGAGACAAAGCCATCAACTGTTCAGGAATTCGTCCAAACTTCTCTGGCGGTAACTCATTGACCATAAGAACATGAAGGCATTTTGTAGGGCTGATGTCTTTGATATTGATAATGATCTTCGGTTCGATATATTGCTTGTATGCGATGTAATGATTGAGGACTGTTATATCTGTCGCTAAAAGATCAGCGAACTCTTGTGGAGTCATTTGGAGCTTAGTGAAGAACATTGTCTTAATGATGGCATCACCATCGAGCGAATGGAGTGCGTAATCAAGTGGTTTTGAGTTCAAAATGCGCATCAAGAAATTGACTTTCTGTGTTGGATTTCTAACTCTGTCGATTAATATTTCCTGTGATTTTGATGTCATATGTGCATTTTTTGCATGTTCAACGAGAGCCGCGTAGTCTGGATTCTGGATCGTTTCGATCTTTCCAATGACTTGTGATAGAGATTTGTCTCCGTGAAGATAAAACATTGTGCTTGCCCAGCTTATAGCGACGAGGGATGTATTGAAATCAAATAAATTGCACGCTCTATACGCGAACTCGTAGTAGTTCATCTCCATTGCGAATTCAATCGTGTGAACGGGCTTCATTTGATCTAATCCAGCTGATGTTGTCGTGAAACCGAATTCTGGTGATCTGATGGTATTAAGCATTCTCAATTTCTTTATTGTCGAGACATATTCGGAATTATCGAGTCCAAAAATGTGAATTAAGAAAATAGCAACACTCATTATCGTTTCTTGCAGTGTTGGATCAATAACTGATAAAGCAGCAAACAGCAATGTCTGCATGTAACGTTCTGCGTCACTTTCTACTTCACGTAACAAATTAATAAATTGAGGATTTTCTTTTTCGAATAAATCTCTCATTGTAAAGAGCCTTTGTAATCTTTTGTTCTTTACCAATGAAGAAATCGCGTAAGGAATTGGCTGAATGAAATACATTCCATCGGCTGTATAAAGTTTTGTGTGGTCGATGTCTTGAACCGTTAAATGCGCTTTTGCGAACGGTAGTTCAAAATTTATATTAGGAATTGCGTAAACGAATGTTTTGTTGTTGATAATTGCTAAAACACGGCCTTCATCGAAGAAAGCGAGCAAATCAATTTGATCATTCAGCGTCCAATGGGACTCTTCAGGCGATGATGTCGAAAAAATGAATAAATTTTGAGGATTTGAAATGGCAATATAAGTTCCAGTTGATGAAATCTTGATTTTGTTTGGAGAAAACTGTATTCTCTTGACCAATACGGCTTCATTTTCTCTTACAACGCAAATTGATCCATTTTCGAATCCTATATAAGCTTCATTTGAATCTCCGCGAATGAAATCCATGCAAATCGGCTTTGATTCCAAGTTCACAGTGAAGAACGGATGGAATCTACCAAGTGAGTAATCGAAAACAGACAAAAATCCGTCGGCGTGAAGACATGCGACGCCATCATAAAAAGAAGAAGAAAGAATGATATCCTTCTTGCTGATGTCGTTGTACGTGCCAAGGAGTTCGCCTGTGATTCTGTAGACCTTGATAACGCCTGGGTAGTACAATAATCCGATTTTTCCGCCATGGCACCAAATCGTCTCAAAAGAGCCGGGATCGCACTTTATGTCGCGGGAAGCGACTTTGTGACCCGAGTTTGTGATGATATCGAAGAAAGAATGCGGCTTATTTCGCTTTCTCAAGAAAGGGCCGCCGAAAGAACACGGAACAAGGCCATAGTGGTCCTCATTGACGCCGAGGCAAGAGAACATGTTTCGTACGATGTACTTTTTGCCTCCAATTTCCTTCCAATCGTTACAAAACTTGTTTAAATCCATTTTTTTGAATTTATGTTATTTTTGTGAGTTATAAATAGAGCACTGCCCGCATATCGCTATTTTTGTCGCTTTTTTCGATTGTCATTCTAATTAATTATAAAAAGGTGACATTATTCAACTTGTCAAAAATCTGCTTGCCAATATTTACTTTACATGACAAATCCGACATGTAAAAAACACATCAATTCGTTATCATAATTAAGTTATTCCCGCTGAAACAATAATCATTGAAAATACGTTCAGAATGTTGACCTTATATTATGAAATTCAATTATACAGCTTTGATTTCACACAACTTGCATGAAATTGATACTTTATTATAGCATAAACTCTTCATTTTACTTAAATATCATTATAACCAAGCATCTTTAATTTCTTTTTTAGTAATAATTATCTTTCAATATGATATCAAGTCTGTGAATAATTTCAATCTTCAACATAGAAATGAATGAGATCTGTCGACTGTTCTAAATAGATCACTGTATAAAATTAATACGAATTTTAAAACTTTTAGGTTTAGTTCATAATTGGAATGGTGAAAGAATTTTGACAAATAAACAATTTTCGACATGTAAATTTTCCATAATGTCAGATGCTTTGCAAGATGATTTAATCATTGTGGAAAAGACGGCAAATCATCGGTCATCTAACACAACAGACAAAAGGAAAAAGCCAGTAAATGTTAACGACCCCGAAATCAAGAAACCAACAAGATTTCAATTCGAATGCGGTGATATGGCGGTGTTTCTTTTGATGGCTGCATTCCTACTGATGACGCTCATCACACCATTTACAAAAATGGTGTATATGACATTCCAAAAGAATGAAACAATATCTGAAAATACAGAAGCAGTCAATTTATATAATTTCGTTGATGTTAATGATACACTGGATGTGTACACCATATTTTTAACTGTTACGAGAAATAATATCAAAATCAAAAACTATCCAATAAATTTCAATCTTTCAATTGAGTTTGACCAAGAATATAATACTCCTTATGATGTATTTAATCACACCTTTAACAAGACAATAACATTTCCAAAAAATTCATTAACAAGCAATGATGTTCTAATTTGGAAAGGAAAAAATCAAAAAATTAGAAGAATGGAGTTAAACCTTCTAATGAAAGGAGATTTAACAAACATTGAATCTTTCAAATGCGAAATTTGCGCATCGATTTCAATTTATAAGCAACTTCAGTTTTTCAAGCACACAGTGATGACAGGATGCTTGCTTGCGTTGTTTGAGAACTTGATTGGTGTTCTATTGAAAAGAGAAAATCGTTACACAAATTATCAATTAATATTGTTTAATTTCATTGTTTTAGCCGTCAATCCATTCACATATTTAGGAAAAGCCTTCGACAATGTATATGTACACATTGCTTTGAGTTGTTTATTTATGCTCGCGAGAAGAATTTTTGATCTCTATATTGTCGAATCAATTTGCGGAAATGTGTCGAAGTTAATAAGAATTGTATGGTATACAGTGTCTATTTTATTAACAATAGCGGATATCTTTTATAACAATGATTCAAATATGGATTACATTCGCTATGACACTAGTTTCAGGCCAATTATTTATGCGACGATTCCTCTTGAAATAATTTATCATTGCATGTTCTTTGGAGGACTTGCATCGACTGATTGCAATAGAGTCATGCTTGAAATTGCATTTGTTCTATTCACTCATTTTCCATATGCAGTGATTTCATTTATCACAAAAGCATTTTATATTTTCTATGCTGAACAATACAGATTCATTCTCAATTTCAATAAATACAGTGTTGAGATTATTGTGGCTTTGGCATCAGTGACATTTCCATTCAACTATCCGGATGTTAAAGAGAAGAAGCGAAGGAGAGAAAAGAAGCCACCCAAAACAGAAATGAATCTTGATGATCTCGTCATCACAATCGATGATGATCCAGACGACCTCGTTCACGTTAACAATTAACTTTTGTTTGTATTTTAAAGAACTCTATATATATCAATTGATATATTATCATTGTATAAGAAAATAAGTGAGAAATATAATGAAAATGCATCGATTAAATTCAAATATATCTTTATTGGGTAATTCTATTTTTATTTATGGATTGGAACAACACCACGAACCTCTAATGATCTCTGAAGACGTGTGAAAGCCTTGCTATCACCGCTAATTTCTGCAGTAGTCTCAGGAACCTTCTCTTGTTCATAGAGAGGTTCATCTGCAATGAATTTTTCTAAGTGGGAAACTTTCTCGCGCTTTGGACGAGCAGCAAGTTCTTTATTGCGTTCCTCGACCTCCTTCGCAGCCTGAAGTGTGTTCTCGAACTGCGGCATCAAAGCATCTTCTTCTCTCTGTCTCATAATTCTGTTATTCTCCTTGATAATCTTTCTAATGCGCATTTTCTCAGCGACTGGCATGCTTTCTGGGAGATAAGCGTTCAAAATCAAATCCTTACGTGCCTTCTTATCTGGTTTTGGTGGGATAATCTTATCGAGGCCTTCTGGAGCGAGTGGCACATCGCCCTCGAGCCAATCTCCAATGCCATCGTTATATTCCTCATCATTGACGTGTTCTGCTGGATCGATTGTTGTGAAATTTTCTTCGACTGGTTCTGGCTTCTTTGGCTTGGCAATAAGCTTCTCTGAGTTATACGATTCATCTGATGTTGGTAAATTAGCTTTCTTCGGCTTCGGATTTATTCTATTCTCGTATTTATTTGGTTTATATTTCTTTTTACTCGGCTCTTCGCCCCAGATGTCGACAAGCTCCGTCTTTGGTGGTGCCGGTCTCTTCTCAACCTCAGGACGTGGATGAAGTGGGATTCTTACCTTCTTTTTCGGCGCCATCTCATCATCTTCCTTGAAAAGAGCTGAGTTAGGGACTATATCAGGAATTGTCTGCTCACTCTTCTTGATTTCGCGTTCGAGGGCCTCTTCAGCGACCTTCTTCTCGCGCTGCTGCTTCTTCCTGTTCCCTTTAGGCATTCTGAGGACATAAAAAGTGCCAAAATCTCCTTATGTCCTCTCCATGTTTGCATTTCATGATAGATATGCGTGATGTGGACGTCGCTCTCGGTCTGGGAATCATTCCTACACCACAGCTCGATTTTGCGCACAGAATTTTATATTTTTTGAATTCAACATCATTAAATCAATTCAATAAAATCAGAATATATCTAAAATGCAAGACTACGTACGTCGAAGTATCTCCTATGCTCTTAGTTCCGGCTTCTCTTGCTGAATTTATCAATTTATTAACAACATGTCTTAATGGACTCGATGTGAAGGTCGATAACCTCAGAGTTATGACGCTTAAAAGGGAATTACCACAATTGCCGAAAATTTCTTACGCTGTTCATCCAACTGCTGAAAAAGTCGCTAATCCAGCAACAATTGTATCGAATCCATGCATCATAGAGCTCTCCCGTACTCCTGATAACCTCGATTCACAACATATTTGTTTCTCTAAATATCCACTTGATCCGATTCAACAGTGTGGAGCCATTGTGGCGGCCTTCGAAAAGAACTTTAAGATAGAATGATCAAAATTACATTAATATGAAATATTAATCGGGTCACATATTTGATTTCTGCTTTACAGCTCTTTTTTTACTTGATTCCTGTTGTTTTATGGATAGATTATGTATTGTATTTACATTGATAATAAAATGTCTTGAATATATAATATTTGTACTTCTTATTTTATGAATTTCTCCCTAACAAACACCATTATACATTGAAACTATCTATATTAAGAGAAGTTTTTGCATATATTAATTTTATCTTTCTTTTTTAAAAAATTTGGAGCCATTTCTATTATATATTATTAGAAAGCGATGTCGGCTTCAAATATAATTTTGATTTTGCGATGGGGAGAAAAACGTATAATTTTTTTAAAAAAGTATGTTTTTGTAATAAAATCAAATTTGTTTGCAAGTTGTGTAATATACTTCTGGCACTTTAGATTGTGCTTGGGAAGAGCATAACACGAACCTGCTTGCCAAGCATCTGTGGTGGAAGGTTCTTCTCGAACTTAGCGCGAACGACACCAGAGTTACCGTGTGGCTGTGTGATTACGCCCCAGTTGATGAATTCCTGCTTGTCAAACTTCCAGACAGAAGCAACCTTCTTGCCCGCAAAGAACTGAGCTTCCTCCTTGGAAACGACGCCCTGGATTTCGAGGAGAGCCTGGTTTGGCTTGATGATGCGCTTGGAGCGGCGGAAGGAGACGAATGTAGCTGGAACAAAGAGCTTGGTCTGCTCAGACATTTGTTGAAAAGGGATCGACCATAACCGCCATAGTCTATCGTCCTTTTTTCTTTTCCATTTTTGTGTTCCATTTAATAGATATTTTGTTGTAGAGTATATTTTATTAACTAATTTTGCTTGAAAATGAGTTTTATAATTTTGTATTTTGATATCTTTCGCAATATTTTGGATATAATCTCAACTTTGTCTAAGCTATTTATTTCTAAATTCATTTGGCTTAATTTTTCAAAATATAAATTTCAAAAACTTAAATTACAAAATCATCTAATGATAATATGATTAAATTATCTACATCCTCGAATTGTAAAGAACTTCAAATGTAATATAATTATTCATCATATTATCAAAATATCTTCAATATTCAATGCATGAATAGAGAATTTTATTTGATAAAACAAATATATGAATCCTTGGGTATCTGATTATATTTAGACAAATGCTATAGAGTGATTAGAAAAGGAAGATAGAATAATAATTTGGGGTGTAAAAATATTATAATGGGGATGAACAATTTGGACACAAAGGCGGTTTGACACAGCCATTTTTCATCGATGAAAAGTATGTATTATTAACACGCGCTGAAGAAAATTTTCTTTCCCCGTCTGAGTATGCTGAATAAAGGTTTTCTGAGCGCAACTTTTTTCGAACAAAAACTAACACACAGAAGTCTTTTTAATTGAATTTTAAATCAGTCTTTTCAAAGACACTTTAATTGATAGAGTATACGAATTGTATTCTCAAGCAATCTCCTTTACATTATTTATTTTCAAAATAAAATTATATATCTAAATCTGTCTTGTTTTTATGTCCTATATACGAGAATTCATATGGATATTGTAAAAATAGGCTGATGTTAAAAGATTTCAGAAATGATATTTAATATTTTTTTTTTAAATTAAAGAAAAGAAAACCAATTTGTATTTTAAGATTAAAATATATTTGCAAGTTTATTATAAACGAAAAAATTTACTCCTTACCAGCCTTCTTTGGGCGGATTGACTTGCAGTGACCGCACTGCTTATGGCGGCATTGCTGAGCGCGCTCAGAGAGGCGGGCGTAGCACTTGCGGCAGACAGAACGCTTAACGTTTGTCTTTTCGGCAAGAAGACGGAGGGATGGCTCATAAGCTTCCTTGCCACCACCACGAAGACGAAGAACGAGGTGGAGTGTGGAGTCCTTTTGGATTGAGTAGTCCTGGAGTGTGTTGCCGTCTTCGAGCTGCTTGCCGGCGAAGATGAGTCTCTGCTGGTCCGGTGGGATACCTTCCTTGTCCTGGATCTTAGCCTTGACGTCCTCGATACGGTCTGTTGGCTCGACCTCGAGCGTGATGTGCTTGCCAGTAAGAGTCTTAACGAAGATCTGCATTCCGCAAAAGGCTAGACCAAGACGATAGAAACCGTTCCATGACAAATTTCGATTTTCTCGTCTTTCTGTCCTTTTAGATAAAGTAGCCTTGACATATACTATCGGAATAGCTGGCCAAAATCGCCAAATTTTGTAATACATTTTTCCCCAATTTGATATTTGGGCTTGCTTGCTATAAGAATATATTCAGTTGACAATGCGAAATTCAATACTTGTATTTTATATGATGATTCAGCATTAATAATCTCGTAATATTTTTGTATTAAAGAGTTATAATGGTTTTTGAGATAAAATAACACTAAAACTATGTTTCAAAATCAAACTGTAGTTCATTCTTATTATACATTTTAATTGAATTCCAAGAAAAAAAGTGATAAAAATGTGAATATTGGGCAGTATTTTTCCTTCTGCGGTGTAGTCCCGCGACCTTCATAACTTTTTATCTGATCAATATTTTTTCGATTTGAAAGTACTTTCATGTACATATTGATAGTTGTCTATCCAGTGGTATAAGTTGCACAGTCTATATATCTATCAAATCATTGATTGCATTACAAATCGTCCAAAAATATATGATTTCCAGCATAAATGTATGCGTTAATATGCAGCGCTGAGGAAAGATGGTGTCTCAGCGCATAATTTTTTTTCATTGCCAATTCTAAAATTCTAAAATTTTACATTATTACAGCTGCAAATCCAAATCTCATCAAATTCAATAACTTTCGTGTGTATAATCACCCTCAAATCAATTAATGAATTAGTTGCATTTTTAATTTTAAGCGTATACGAGGTATTTGAATCAATATTACACATAAAAATATCATATGCTGCATAGTAGCGCATACATTTATGCCGGAAATCATATATTTTTGGACGATTTGTAATGCAATCAATGATTTGATAGATATATAGACTGTGCAACTTATACCACTGGATAGACAACTATCAATATGTACATGAAAGTACTTTCAAATCGAAAAAATATTGATCAGATAAAAAGTTATGAAGGTCGCGGGACTACACCGCAGAAGGAAAAATACTGCCGTGAATATTGAGAATAATTCTGAAAGTCAATCATTAAAACTTGACTAATAGCAAAATCTGAGATATGTAGCCCCTGATAGCCATCATATAAAGATCGAATTTAAATTTCTATATTATGTTTGAGATTGAACTCTGTAGTTCAAAGGGTATCTGCGCAAATATGTTTAAAATGAAATATACATAATACAAGTCTATTTGATTCAAATAAAACTCTGAAAAAAATTGAATGAAAAGAAAAAATTGATGTATTTGAGATGCATAACATAATAGTATAATTTCGGACAAAATGTATTCAACGTTGTTCTGAAATAATTGAGAAAGTGGCATTTTAATAAAATTTTCGTTCAAATTTCAGGAGTGTTTAATGAAGAGATATTGATTTTTTTGCTCTGTTTGAATGCGTTCATTCAATCTTGAAATACCAGCAAGTGGCTCTATTAATGTCGCTGAACAGACGGAAAATGGCTACAAAATTTACACATTAAACTATCCTTGCTCGAGTACTGCATCATGTATACCATATGCCACGGCAGTGCCTGTCGGAAAATACAAGTTTGAAGTTATTGGAGCATATGGTGGAATTTCAGATTCATCTTCTAAGAAAGGTGGAACTGATGGCATTAGTATTGTATTTTATGAAGTTACATCACCGGTTTTTGCACTTTTTTATGTTGGCGGGAAAGGATCTGATGGATCTAACTACCAAGGCCAGAAAGTGAGCATTCCTGGGAGTTTTAATGGTGGTGGGAATGGTGGATATTATCCAGAAGGTAGTGATGGTTGTGCTGGAGGTGGTGGTGGAAACTCAGATATTAGAATATCGTCCAAAGATTTATCAAAACCAATAATTGTTGCAGGTGGTGGAGGAGGTGGATTCTATAATACTAATTCAGCAAGCAATGGTGGAGGCAGCTCAGGAACTCCAGGTGTAACCGGAAGTTCATCATATTCACGCAATAGTGGAGCTGGAAGTCAATCAAATGGTGGTTCGGCATATACTTCTCGAACAGCTTCAGCTGGAAGATTACTTTATGGTGGCAATGGTAATACATATAGCGGTGCTAATGGAAGTGGAGGTGGTTATTATGGTGGTGGTGGAGGTTCATTAACAGCAAGTAGTCCGTATGGATACTGTGCATCGGGTGGAGGAGGCAGTGGTTACATTGGTGATGTGCAAAATTCACCACAGTATGGAATCACTGCCTCCACATCAACATACACAAACGCAGTAAATGGTTTTATAAAAATAACTGTTTTTTCAATTATCAACATCAGCATTAAAATATGAATGTTCGAATGTTCCAGTTGCATATGGTATAATGCCATCAAGCATTCATGTTTTAATGCTGTTTGTTCGCCCAATGACATAAAATATGAAATTGAGTTGAAAATAATCGATCGATGATGTTGTCAATGATTAAAATTAATGTCGATTCAACGATATGAGAAAGTTTTCGATGATTCTGATTCATATGATGTATCAGAGTCACTAGATATTGACACAGAAAGCAGTTTGTCAGTTCGATGGAGAAACATCGCATCACAAGTTGAAGAAGGAAACAAATTGATTGAGAGAATGATTGAATTGATCCATATTAGCTTCAATTCATTGAATGAATCAAAGCAGACAGGGTATGGACAATGAATCTGGATAAAAATAAAACTTAATTTCGTTTCGAGGAAAAAAAAACAGATTTTTAAACAACTAATAGAAACAACAATCATTGGAAGAATGATGAATCACGACGGCCTAGCTTAGGAGCACCGTTTCGCATGCGATGATTCATGATAGCTGATGTGAGTGCTGCAAAAACGTAAACAGTGCAGATCAAGCAGTTAATACCAATAAGAGTGAGATATCTACCACCACTCGCTGACTGTGTGACAAAAATCAATCTTCTAGCTTGATCATAAACATTTGCTGGTGTATCCATTGATATTTGAACGGAATGTTCGCCAGCTGGGATTTCTGCATCTATTATTCCATATAGCTTCCTCAGCTTTGGTCTTGGCGAAGTTCTCATCCAAATATCGAAATGATCTGACATCGTTTCGTTTTCTTCTATTGTTCGGAGCCAACGAGATTCATTTTTATAGAAATTGTTCAGTGGTTTGTATAAATGGCGTTTTTCTGATTCCCAAGTGATATCATTTGTTCTTATTATCGAAGAATTTAATAAATATTTATCGTGAAACATGTAAAACGCGCGCAATCCGCATGGAGCCAATACTGTACTATTACTTGGATAAGTAACGCGAGGATAACAAGAAGAAAGATCAGGATTTTTTCCTGCGAGCTGTTTATAGTTGATTGACTGGCGGAATCTGAAGTGGCTTTGGTAGAATTTGTCGAGTTGATAGTAAACGAGTACTGGCTTCTCGAGCGTATATGTTGTTTTAAATGAAATATTGCAAACTTCGCCTGGTTTGCAGATAGTATCGTATCTTATCATTGCTTCGTGCCATCCGTAAGAAGATATTCCAATAAAAATAGCTAATGTAAGATGAACGATTGAAAATGTTAAAAGAAATGTTGTTGGATAGTAAATAAAGTTCGGCCTGCACGCGCGCATTTCTTGTTGGCACATTGGCTCATTTATCGAAATGATTTCTTGAAAAGATTCGATGTTAAGCATTACTTGAAAAAAATGATTTTTAAATTGTTTTCTGTTCAAATATAGATAAAGCATGTGCTAATTTTCACTTTTTGTTGTATAACTTCATCATTTTTTCATAGTTTTTTAAATCGATTTGATCAAAAAAACATGGATGTGAGCCCGAAATTGATAAAACAGGTTTCACAGGCGCTGCCATACGTAAGGATCAAATCAAGACTCAAAAAACCACGCTCTACGCTTGGAAAGACCGTCAAAGATTTATTATTAAAAGCAGGCAAGCGACAACTTATACACGACAGGCCACAATACAAGCAGGATAGTGAAGCTTCGCTGTCAGATTCTCGAACTTCAAGTCGTAGAAATTCTCTAATATCACCATCTTCATCTAAATACAAATTCAACAAAATTACGCCACAAAGATCGCAAACCAGATTGATTTTAAAGAGTATTTCAGAAGAAACAGAAGAAAATGTTTTCATGGAATTTCCGATTAAAAAATTGGACCTTGGAAACATCGGGGGGCTTCACAGTCCGATGAGGTTTTCTGATTACGATGATGAAGAAGAGTCAGAATCAAATGATTTTGGTTCATCATCAATGAGTTTCGATTTTACAAGCAGAACGAGAACATCACACAGCAAATCTAAATCTTCCAGAGGTGATTTCTATAAAAAGAGAGAACCACTCGTTAAAACAAAGAAAGGCTCAATTAAAGTTAAAAGGAAGCCAAATCCAGCATTTGTTGAAGAGCAGATCGAGTTGAATACCGGCATTGAAATGGAATACGAGTATTCTTATGAAGAAGATGAAGATGAAGTATTTTTCCTCGGTATTCCTGTCGACGGCGTTTTTGCAAATGATTCCGATGACTATGGATACAAACCTCGTAGATTCAACATGAATAAGATCGAACTCGATCCAACAAGATATCAAGTTGTATCAACAATGAATCATCCTGATAAAGCATCGGAATCAGTATTAGTGACAGAAATAAGTTTGTTGGACAGTGTGAAGAACGAAGAAAAATCAGAAGAAAAGATGCAAAAACACAAATCAAAATATATCATATACTCAGATGACGAAAGTGACTCATATAAGAAACCTAAACAAGCACCAGAATCTAAGCACAAGAAACAGGCAGAAAATAAGAATAATATTCCAAAAATTCCAGAATCAAAGCCAGCACCTAAGAATGAAAGCACAACTAAGTTTAAAAATAATTCGTTCGTTCCAAAGAAGAATAAGTTCTTTGATAATTCTGATGATGAAGAACCCTACAAATTTAAGCCTATAAAGAGAAACTCACGCGGCAAAAATCAATACAATGCCAACAATAAGTTTCTTAAGGATGAATAAAACTTTGTTTGTTTATTTTTTCAAGATTTCATATATTATTTACATGTCATTTTTGTGTTTTATTTGTCAAAATCACAAATCAAAAAATGCATTTATTTGAGAAACAAGAAGAAGATCAAGAAGTAGAATCCGATGTTTTCGAGAAACAAAATACTTTAGCGGAGATACTCAATGTCTCAGATATACGTCTTTTTACTTTAATTTTGATTTTGTTTTTTGCGGCCATCTCAGCATTCACTTATAAGATAGTCAACATCGAAGTACAGCAGCCAAAGGGTTTGGATATCAATGGCAATGTACTACAGAAAGTGAGTTACTATATTTATGCAGAAAATTTCTCGAAAAATATACATAACAAACTATTAGAATACAGATTTCTTCCCGATCAGAATGCAGACAATAAACCATGCCATTGGAACATAAAAGTTCATGCGATTTATTTTGATGATAACGGAAATGTGATGAAAGAGATCGAAAATAGAAATTGGCACAGATTCAACTCAAATGAAACGTTCAGACCACTCCATTATTCGTATATAAAGAACGCATCAGCAATCGAAGTTTCAACTAATGCCGATGCTTACAGAGACTGGCTAAAAAGGATAGAAATACGATGGACAGTCACTATAGAGTCAGCATACAAGATAGCATCGAAAATACACATTTTATTCTTTATTGCATATTTAGCTTCATATACAATGTTTATTTACTTCTCAACACAGCATCATATGAAAGCTCGAGCTAAACTCATTTCTATTATAATGCCTATTGGCATTATTGCTGAATTTCCATTTGACAAAATTGGAATTAATTTCCATTTAGCGGATGCATTAAGAGATATCTTTAACGCCATTACTTTTGGCGTTATACTGCTTTTCAGTGCGTTTAGAGTCAATGAGTTCCAAGTTTCAAGTCTTACGATGAAGAAGAGAAGAAAAGCTTACACTGCTAGTGCATTTTTGGTGTTTTATGGCATCTATTATGCAACTACAAATCAGTTGACTTTGTTCTCGCTTCCATCATTACCGGACTCATCAGATCCCGAAGAAGAGGACTTTATGATGAGAAATGCATATCAGATTCTTTCGGTTTACGCTTTCTATCAGATTTACACAGCAATTGAAGAGAAGATGAGCAAAAAGCGTAGCGAAGACTATGAAAGGTTCATGGCACAGAATTATATGTTCTTCTTCGCTTGTTTAGTCACTGTTGGTATTAATTTTGTAAATTTGAAGAAAAAGTCGATTTTGATAAATCCTGTTCACAAAGCTTTAGAACAATGTGTTTGGCACCTGCTGTTATACCTTGAAGCTGTACTTTCTGTTCAGACTCATAACTCATTGGCTGAAGAAAACTTCGAGTTTGATATCGATGGAGATCAAATCCAGCAAAAGATGAATGAAATTTCAATTGCTTCGGAAGCCGATGAAGAAGACGACAACGAAGAAGAGAAACCTGATAACGTTGATGAAAACACTGAAGAGCACGACAATGAAAATCCACCACAAGAAACTCAACAGCAAACTGAAAATGAAAATTCTCAGCAACAAAATGAAAATGAAATCTCACCACAAGAAAACAAAGAAGAAGTCGCAACAGAAAATACAGAATCAAAACAGAACGTAGATGAAAATCAACAAGATAAAGATGATGATAATGTTGATACAGCTGTGGAATCTAACAAAGAAGAAATTCAAACAGCATAAGAAATGTATGTTTATTAAAAATTTTGTTTATTTACTCTGTTATAACAAAATATCATTCTTTTTATTATCAAGAAAGCTTAGCTAATATATATTATGAATAACAACTTTCATCAATCATTACAAAGACTGAAAATGGTATTAAATGGAGTTTGGTATTAATTATATTATACATAGTTTCTGGAGATAAAGGAGGTAGATATTTAAATATGTCATAGCTCTGGAATCGAATCCAGAGTTCAGCAACATGAGCACTGGTAAAACATGGAACGCCTGCAAAAGAGTCGGAATTAGGCCACGGAGATCCGCTGCCAATTGCATAGTATGAATAGTCATCAGAATTTCCGTCAATAACTACTTTTGGGTTGGATGATAATGCTAATCCTGTAAATTTATACATTGCATATTTATTCACGATATCACACGATTTTAAATATGAAGCATCGAGTGCAAAACCTTCTGTCACTTTGGAAAACAATGGATGAGAGCTCTGATTGAACAAAAAGTATTCTGATGGAAGATCAACAGGGTAATACAATAAAAAGTTGTATTTTTGGTTAATAAAGAAGTGCTCATTTATGTATCCAATTGCGCTGAATATATATGTTTGGTTTGTATATATTAATTGTTTAATTCCCTCATTTTTGTCCGGGTTGAAAAATACTCGTGTCCGCGAATCATGGAAGAATATCTGTATCCAGTTGTATCCATTAAAGTTCCATGTTTTATGTTTTGTATCCTTTGTACTATTGGGTCAGACTTTTGCCAAAGTAACAAAAAATTGACACGTAATCAATATTTTGTCATGTAAATTATGTAGCATCAAAATCACAAAAAGCGATTTTAACCAAAGATCTCATGTTTTCAGACTTGAAAATGGGAAACATCGTAACATTAGCAAGGATATAGTGTGGTATTGTTATAAAAACGAAAAAATAATTTTCAGATTTTGATGCAAATTTTGTTCTAAACGGAAAACTCGATGCACATTTTCATAAATTCATCATTTGAGTGTTGTATTGATGTCTGTTGTCTAAAATCACACGGGAGAAAATTGAAAAGAAATGCATCAAAATTGAGAGCTAAACGGAACTCATACGGAATGAACGCAGCATGCGTTTCAATATGTGCGGAGAGAATAAAGGAATGCGAGTACACAGACTGGAATGCGGTGTCGAGTCTCGCACAAACAATGGCACAAATCGATCCTGAACTTGGAAAAGGACTCCAAATGATTTTCACTGAGATACAGAAGAAGTATGAACAAGAGATGGATACGGCGAAGACTCTTATAGAGTCAAAAAGCAATGCACTTGATGTTGCCATTGCTAAGCTTCAGATTATGGAAGAAAATGAGTATTTCAGGAAATCTAATGAAAAATCTAATGAAGAAGCAACAAAGGAAGATATGAACAACGATGAAAAAGAGGAGACATCATTCAACTTCGGTGATTACCAGATTTTCATTGAAGGTGAACTTGAAGAAGAAGATTCTGATGAAGATGTCTTCATTTTTGATGCAGTCAAATCTGAATCAACTTTAGCAACTCTTGAAGACAGTTATAACACCGGTAGAAACCCTCTCTCCATTTGTTCCGGAATTGTGATTTCAAAACCTTTTGTTGGAAACTCGAGGATGGTGCAAAAGCTCACAAAAGATATTGAGATATGTAGAAACGAAGTTAACAATCTCAGAAGACAGAATAATCACTATCTTGAACTCGGATTGGACTGGAAGAGGAAATATCGCCAGCAGTCGTCTGAAATGAAGAGGCTAATTGAGGATCACTACTCAGAAATAAGAAGACTCGTTGGAATTTTGCCTCCAAATGCTCAATCCAACTACAACAACACCCAAAGGAGAAGCAACAGGAACAACAATTAACTTTGCTCTTTATTTCTTTCATCTTTAGACCAAATTTGATATTTTGATTAAATTCTTCAAATATTAAAATTCATTGTATATTTAGATTACACTTATGCATGGGTTCACTTTTCAAAATGCAATGTCAATGGTACAATTTGAAAAAATAAATCTTGAAATTTGAATTTATAGTTCTAAAAAATTTTGAAACAATATGTAATTAACCTGCAATAAGGCTTCTTTGCTTTTAAATGAAATACCAGAAAATAAACGATGTTGATTTAAATTGAAGATATATTATCATAAAAATTAAAATAGAAGGCTTATTTCACTTGATTTATATAGCATTTGTAGAGAATTTCAAAATTTTCTATTATGGTTTGTTAATTTTCATATTCATTCTTGAGGAAATCAATGATTTTGTTCTACTTAAAAAAAATAGATATGGTTACGAAATTTTTAAATATATTTATTATCATAATATGATTTAGAACAAAGTTATGAAATAAAAATTCAGAAATGTTTATTGCTTTCATCTCATTTGTTCGATCTCATCAATGCTTTCACGATAGTTTCGCAAACTCAATGCAAACGAAAGTCTTAAAGCGGCGATATGCGTTAAACGATGAAATTCAAGTCAATTGGGATTTCCCAAAAATAATTTTCGACCTGAATTTCATCAATTCGCCTGATCAAGATACATTTACATGTCACAACATAGAAGAAACGATAACGTGGAACAAGAAAAAGTACAGTTGCGAAAAAATTGTTATTTTAGATAATGATCAAAAAATATTATTAACTAAAGTCTTCGATGAGATAAAGGATTTCGTAGAAAATACGTTCAAAATACAGAGGGAACCAGAAAACTCTTTCAGTCTCACTGATTGGGAAAACGTATTAAAATATCCAAATCAAACAGAGATAAATGACTGCGATTTATACATTACTATCGCTTCCAGGCCTTTTGGCATAGTAGAAACAGCTGCTGTTTCTGGATCAATTTTAGAAACGGAACCCGGAAGAACTGTTCAAGGAGCAATACTCATTAACCCACTGGAAGTACCAAGGAAACTCCCTGGAGGACAAATACAGAATTCATATATATATATCTCACATATTTGCATGAAGTGTTCCATATTTTAGGAATTTCTAATTCAAAATACAAAAAATTCCATCCAGTAGGTAACAACACTGTGTATTCCAATCCATTATGCAATATGACGAGATTAGGAAAGAAATTCACTTTCTTGACGACACCTCACGCGCACAAATTAGCTGTTAAGCGCTTTGGAGTGGAGACATTTGCAGGCGACAATGGAACTTCATGTCCATCGGGAATAGAACTCGAAGATGCAGAGAAAGATGGAACAGCATATAGCCACGTAGAAGCGAGAGTTTATTTCACTGAGTTAATGACTGCTGTTATGCATCATACAGACAACAAATTCCATAGAATGACAGATGTTTCATTAGCGATATTGCTAGATACAGGGAACTATAAAATAGATTTCACTCCATTCCAGCCATTGCTGTGGGGTAATCGAGATCTTCATGGTAATAATTCGCTCAAAGATTTTGCAACAGGTCCGCCACAATTAGTTTTTCCTGAGCATTATACTTACTCAACAAACAACCTCGGATTTGATTATAAATATTCTGGAAATGCTTACACAGCAAGTGCTCCAAGATGCCCAGATAACTACTACTTCAAGAAATACTGTCAAGGAATACAATATTACAATCCATTAAAGATCCGGTTTGTTGGTAATTCTGATGTCTTCGATTATGCAAGATTCAAGATTCCTTCTAAAGTGTGTGGTGAAAATCAGGCATTCCTTGCTGGATTGTCAGACTGTCTCAAGTATTCCTTCATTGGAACAGACACAATAGCGTTCGCATATGGACCTCAAAACTTTTATTGTCACAAAAGTACAGACCCATATGAGGACAGAAGCTTTATGTTTAATCATCAATATACTGTATACTACAAGTGTCCTAAATTTAAGTTCTTCAAGAAAGCGATGGCTATGAGCAAAGCATTCTTCGCAGAAGATCCATTCCTCGATACTCCTTATGTATACACAGAATCGATAGACTTTGATGATGATGAGCATGATGATAACTGCACTCATTCGCATGAAGAAGAACAAGATCAACATCCAGAGAAAGACGAAACAGCTTCGATTCTATTGATCATTGGAGCAATTTCATTTGTCGTAGTTTCTGCTTTGATCATTATTGGAGTAATCACCTTGCTTCGCAGGAGATTCTTTAGACGCACCAAAGCTAGAAGTACAAAGATAACACCTGACACTGAAAAAGAGCTTGTTCCATAATTTTTATGTTAATTAAGTATAATTAATAATTTAATACATTTGTTATGAAAGTAAACGGCTTTGCATTCGCATTTTCTTTGAGTGTACATTGAAATTTGTAGGAAAATACTTCTTTAACGCGAAAATTGAATTCGATATTTGGGTAAATATTGGAAATAATGGACAATTTTTTGATATTTTAGAACTATATGTATTATATTATTTAAGCAACTATTTTAAATTTCAAAAATCAGAAAAAATGATATTTTTATAAGAATTAAATAAATTTTTGATATAAAAATATTTTACTAAAAACAAATATTCATTTTGTAATATGATAGGTTTAAGAAGCATTGACAATGTAGTGAATAAATATGCAAAAATCGACAAAAATATTGAAATATTTTTGGTAAATCATTGAGAAAAATCGAAATAATCGATAAAATTATGATATGCAGATCAATTGCAATTATAAAAAAGCAAAATCTTTGTAAATTATTCATAAATCATAAAAAACGTTTTTTGCTAAAAAAAGTGCGTGATGACTGATCGTGTATATCGCGCGCGCACTCGACTTCTCGACCACGAAAAGACACTGTCCGAGAAGAAGGAACAAGCGAAAAAAAGCGGTATAG
Organism: Trichomonas tenax; assembly: GCA_023091735.1. Taxonomy (NCBI): domain Eukaryota; phylum Parabasalia; order Trichomonadida; family Trichomonadidae; genus Trichomonas; species Trichomonas tenax. Next base: position 32,114 of record JALKBU010000288.1, read on the forward strand.
AATATCCCGAAGATAAAGTGAAAATTCCGAAAATAGGCGAATGGGCTTTAGCTCCTGTTGCTATTGACGAAGCAATAGAGCAAAAGGAACATAAATTGCCGACAAAACCAGAAAAATCACCTGTCATTAAGCCAAAGAAAGGCATAAAAGCGCCTTACAAAGTTCGCCCTCCAAAGCCAGTCATGGACGAGCCAGAATCGACAAAGAAGACTCAGATCCATGATTTTAAGCCTGGAGAGACTTCTACAGATCTCAACGATATTATTAAAGCGAAGCAAAGATCTCAAAGCAGGCCTCTTCCGCCTCTCAAAACGAGCGAAACACCAATTACAGAAACTTTCCTTCCGCTTGAAATATTCGATGACACAACTTACGAAGAATATTCGATCGAAGAATTATTAAAGCATCCAGAAGCGTTCTCCAAATACCAAGATTTGAACGGAGAAATCAGATGGGAGAAGTGCAAATGCATCGGATACGACCAAAAAGAGGATTTGTTCGAGATTGAATGGGATAAAACAAAAAAGAGGAAGAAAGTTACTCGTTTTAACATAAGATTCGCAATAGAAAGCGAAGAGAAATTCCAAATACGTCTCAATGAAGCACAAAGATTGTGCCATCAGCACGAACTTCAATTTAGATTCGATAGTCGCGTGAAAGCAATGCCAAAAGACTATTTACCCGAACTCTCACCATACGATATCAACAATATTACAGAAAAAACAAAGGTTTATCCACATCCTGAATATAGCAATTTAGTAAGTTCGTTATGCAATGAAACAGCGGATAATTTCAAGACTATGAACAATCAGTTAGAATTTCTCTACGATTTGGAACATAACCCTCTGATTCCAAACAGAGATGAATTTCTTAATCTTTTCGAAAAGAAAGAGTTAAATACAAAATACGGTCTCGTGTGCGTCCCACACTACAATTTCCAGGAGATATTCGAGAGATTTAGAATGAATTTCCTTAATTCAAACCAATTTATTCTTCAAGGTTTGCTTACAATCAGTGCTACATTCCAACAGTCGTTGTCAATGAACTTCTTGACAAGCGGTTGGGATGAAATTATGACTTTGGACGAATTTGTTAAGCGCCAAGAAGCAGAACTCGAATCAACTTGCAAACTCTTCAAGACATCAATCCAAGAAACACTCGAAAGTGTTATTTCATCGACAATGAACGATAATACAATGCCACAAGATCACCAACAAGAAAAAATTATTTATCAAAAAATGGTTTCTCTCACACAGAGAATGCTTCACACGGTTTTATTAGATCTCATCAGCAATACATTAGAAAACTTCGCATCTTTATTCAATCGCTACGAAGGAGAAGGAAGTAATTTAATTCCTCCACAATTCCACGTAGACCTCGTTTTAGTCGAAAATAAGATCAACTTAAGTCCAACAACAGACGAATTCAAGGATAAGATTCTATCACTTCTTCAACTTCTTGAAAAATCCGTTAATAATCTTCCAGAAATCAATTTACCAATTTTGGATGTCGATATGACAACAGTTTCATTTGCTGACTGCATTACATCTATCGCAGCATCAAGAAACGGTGTTTCTGCAACATTAGATAAATTATTCCAACAATTAACAGAATTCATCGAAGGTTATACAACAATTGATTCTGTCATTGCTTTGGATCCAGAGCAGTTTACACAAGTTTTCGATCCAGACGGCAAAAAGTCTTTGGATGCTTACAGAGACCAATTAACAGAGTTCAACAGAGTTCTCGATATTTGCCAGAACCAGATGCACATGGAATACAAGCTCGGCATCTTCGATGTCAACTGCCAAAAGTTCAAGGATGAGACGACAAACAAGACAAGGGCGTTAATTAAAGCATTATTGACACACATGAAGAACTTTGCCATTGCTGAAATCCAGGCACTCCAAGCAGAGTTCAACAAGATATCCGATAATCTCAAGGAGACACCAAAGACACCAGAAGAGCTCGCAGCACTTAGAGAGTACATGGAAAAGATCAATAACACAACAAAGGATAGACAAGCGAAGATGGATACAGCAATGAAGCGCTTCACATTCCTTGAAGACTATAAGTTTGAAATTTCCAACGACGAGTGCCAGGAGAAGTATAAGACTCTCCAGATGCCACACAAGCTCGCTATCACTTTCGAGGAAACAGACAGAAACATCACAGTCGAACGTGGCAGAATGATCAGAGAACTCAAGAACAACCAGCGCCAGCTCGAAACGAACACATTAAGTGTTACAGAAATGTTGCCTGCATTCATCAGCAAGTTCCAGGATTTGGATTCCACATTCGAAGCTGTCGATCAGGTTAACGAAATCCAGACAAAGTTGATGGAGTTGAAGGCTCAGCAGGATCTTTACAACAAACATGAAGCTTTGTTCGAGTTCGAACCTGCTCCATGTAAGACACTTACAAAGCTCATCGAGGAATTCACACCACTTTATACATTGTGGAATTTGGCCTCAGACTGGCAGAGCTCCAACCAGGCATGGACAGAAGCAAGATTCCTTCAGACGAAGGCTGATGCTATGAACGCTTTTATCGTTCAGGCCCTCAAGAAGATCACAAAGCTCAAGAAAGATTTGGCACCACAAAAGGCTTTAGTCGAGAAAGTTCTTTTGCCTCTTTCCGAGCAGATCGAGAACTTCAAGCAGCACATCCCAATGATTTCCAAGCTGAGACACCCAGGCATCAAGACAAAGCACTGGGAGATGATCTCTCAGGTTGTCGGATTCCCAGTTCAGCCATCAACAGATACAACATTGCAGAACTTCTTAGATTTGAACTTAGAGAAGTGGAATCAGCAGATCTCAGAAATTGCTGGTGTTGCCGCTCAGGAATACAACATCGAATCCACGCTCGATACAATGGATCAGGAGTTGCAGACAAAGATCTTCAACACAGCTGTTTTCAGAGATACAGGAACATACATTCTTGTTGACATCGACGACATTATTTCAACAGTCGATGATCAGCTCGTTACCACACAAACATTGCTTACTTCTCCATTTATTGCTCCTTGCAAGAAGCGCGCAACAGAGAGACTTGCATTCCTCAGAAGTTGCCACGATACATTGGATGCTTGGGTCGAGTGCCAGAGAGGATGGCTCTACTTGCAGCCAATCTTCACAGGCACGTCCATCCAGCAGAAGCTCCACAGAGAGGCAAGAGACTGGCAGAGCGTCGACAAGATGTGGAGTGCCATGCTTACACTCACGCACAATCACCCAGAGTTCTTGACTGTCATGCACAGAGATAGAATTCTCGAGAACCTTCAAGATGCCAATAAGTTATTGGATTCTATCACACAGGGTTTGAATGCTTATCTCGAAGCAAAGAGACTTGGATTCCCAAGATTCTTCTTCCTCTCCAACGATGAACTTATTTCCATCCTTTCTCACACAAAGGACTTCGATCAGATCCAGAAATCTATGAACAAGCTTTTCGAGTACGTCCAGACAATCACTGTCGACAGCGACATGCAGATCACACACATGAACGATGATGGTCTCGAATCCGTCGAACTCATTGCTCCGGTTAATGGTGATACGCCAGAAATCGAAGACTGGCTCAACAACTTCGAAAAGGAGATGCAAGACACACTCAAGGAGAACATCAGGAACGCTATTCTAGCCGCACCGAAGAAGAAGCGCGAACAGTGGCTCACAGAATACCCTGCACAGGTCATCCTTACAGTTAACCAGATCCTTTGGACAACACAGGTTACACAGGCTCTCAAGGGTAGGAAATCTGGCAACCTCAAGGCTCTCATGACAAGATTCATTGAGCAACTTGAGGGTCTTACAACACTCATCAGACAGCCTTTGTCCGGTGCAACAAGACAATGCATCTCATGCATGCTCATTTTCGAAGTCCACAACAGAGATATCATCCAGCATCTTATTGATCAGGATATTTCTGATCCAGACGACTTCAAATGGATCCAGCAGCTCAGATACTACTGGGAAGAGGAGACAGTTTGGGTCAGATCAATCAACAACTCATACGAGTATTCATACGAATATGCCGGTAACTCAGCACGACTCGTTATCACACCACTTACAGATAGATGTTACCAGACACTTCTTGCTGCCTTCAAGCAGAACATGAGTGGCGCTCCATCAGGCCCAGCTGGTACAGGTAAGACAGAAACAGTCAGAGATTGCGCTAAAGCATTGAGCAGACCTTGCGTCGTCTACAACTGTTCCGAAGAAGTTACTCCGGAGCAGATGTCTCAATTCTTCGCAGGTCTTTCTAGCAGTGGTTCATGGTCTTGCTTCGATGAATTCAACCGTATCAACATCGAAGTTCTTTCAGTTATCGCTCAGCAGGTTCGTGTCATCCAAGAGGCCATCGCTAACCAGGCAGAGACATTCCAGCTTGATGCAAGAACACTCAAGTTGAACCAGAATGCCGCCATCTGCATCACAATGAACCCAGGTTACGCAGGTCGTACAGAACTTCCAGATAACTTGAAGGCATTGTTCAGACCATGCGCTATGATGGTTCCAGACTTCGTCTTCATTTCTGAAATCATGCTCTTCTCTGGTGGTTACAACACTGCTTCACAGCTTTCTGTCAAGTTGGTCGCACTCTTCGATCTTTGCAGAAAGCAACTCTCCAACGCTTACCACTACGATTGGGGTCTTCGTGCCATGAAGGCCATTCTTTCTACAGCTGGTAAAGCAAAGAGAAACAACCTCGAAGCTCAAGAAGCAAAGCTTTTGTTCGAATCAATCAGAGATTGCACAAGACCAAGACTCGTTAACACAGATATTCCTTTGTTCGAGGGTATCATGCACGATGTCTTTCCAGAGGTCGTCTCAGAGAAGAACCTCGATGAAAAGATGAAGGAATACATGAGGCAGTCATACATCGAACTTCACACACAACCAATCGAACTTTATCTCACAAAGTGCAACGAAATCTACGAAACAACATTAGTCAGACACGGTATCATGTTCGTCGGTGGTGCAATGGGTGGTAAATCCACTGCATGGAAGGCTCTCCAGATGACACTCGGAAAGCTCGCTGCTGAAGGAATCGGAAAACCAGCAAAGACATTCACATTGAACCCCAAGGCTATTTCTATCCCAGAGCTTTACGGTCTGTTCGATCCAGTTACATCCGGCTGGTCAGATGGTGTTTTATCATCATTCATCAGAGACTGCTCCATGTCTGAGCCAAACGAGTGGAACTGGATCATCGTTGATGGCCCCGTCGACTCTCTTTGGATCGAAACAATGAACTCACTTTTGGATGATAACAAAGTTCTTTGTTTGTCAAACAACGAGCGTATTTCACTCGGTGCACACGTTAAGATGATGTTCGAAGTCGATGACCTTTCACAGGCTTCTCCAGCTACAGTTTCTCGCTGCGGTATGATCTACTTCGACCCAGTAACACTCCCATGGAGCGCTCTCGCTGACTCTTGGGTAACAGAGCACGCCGAGAAGTATGGCGAGATCATCAACTACTGCAGAGCCATGATGGATAAGTACGTTCCAAAGATGCTTCAGTTCATCGAATGCGATGGTAAAGTTGCTCTTGGACATAACCCAGAATTATATGTCAAGAATATGTTCAACATCATCAACTGCTTCTTCGACATTCTCCGTACACCACAGGAAATTCCAGCTATGGATGGCGAAGATCCAAAGACAATCGATCCATGCGACTACTCGCTCTATTTCAGCCGCTACACAAGATCAAGAGAAGATTCATTCAGATACTTCGAACTTGAGCAAGCAAAGGCTGCCTTTGAACGCGTTCTCATCTTCGCAATGGTTTGGAGCTTCGGTGCGGTTTTAGTTGAAGATTCCAGATCTCTCTTCGATAACTTCATCAGAGATCTCATGCAGAAAAACGAGTCCCAAGCAGCATTCCCAGCCAAGGGAACATGCTTCGACTACTGGACCAACTTCGACAAGATGGAGTGGCAGATCTGGGTTGAGGGTGACCTAGGCATCGAATTTATCCCTAAGGCGGAACTCGACAACATGAAGACACATCCTGTCGAGGCATCATTCATTCCAACACAGGAGTCCGCTGCTATGATCTTCCTTGCAAGACTTTTGGTTGAACACCAGAAGCACGTTTTGTTCCACGGTCCAGAATCCTCAAAGACAATGGTTGTAAGGAATCTCTTTGAGAATGTTCTCTCGAAGAAATACGACTGCAGACACCTCCCTGTTGCCAACTGCTCAACGGCATCCAACATTCTCAAAGTTATGCGTTCATTCATGCACAAGCACCACGGTGTCTTCGGTCCACTCACAAACCAGCAGCTCGTCATCTTCTTAGATAACATCGGTTCCGTCAAACCAGAAATCTACGGTGCACAGCCACCGCTCGAGCTCATCAGACAGCTTTGCGACTACGGAGGTTGGTACAACACAGCTAACGTTGAATTCCAGCGTATTGTTGATACAACGCTCGTTGCTTGCATGGGTCCTGCAGGCTCTGGTCTTTTCTCTATCCCAGAGCGTCTCATGAGGCACTTCAACATCATTCACGCACCAAAGATGCGCGAAGAGTCCATGAAGAATGTCTTAAAGTCTCTCTTAAGATTGAAGTTCGTTGGCTTCAACGAATCAGTTCAAAGCGTTTTCAATGCAACCGTCAATGCATCGATAGACATCCACAAACAGTGCGTTGAGAATTTGCTTCCAATCCCATCTAAACTCCACTACATCTTCTCATTGAGAAACATCATCAGAGTTCTCAAGGGCATGTTGCTAGTCAAGCAGTCCGATATTGCAAACTCCGAGGCCTGGGACAGACTCTTCTGCCACGAAATGATGCGTGAATACAACGACAGATTCAACGTTGCTGAAGATCAAAAGTGGTTCAATGATATCTTAGGAATGGCCCTCAGCAAGAACATGGGTGTTGAATTCAAGACAGTCTGCCCAAGCGGAAGACTTATGTTCAATGAATTCGCTGATCGCGCAGGCAGATATAAGGAAATTCAATCCTCTCCTGCAGATGTTTTGAGTGTCTGCAGAGATATGCTTGAAGACCATAACAGAGATGCTTCGAAGCAGTTGGATATAGTTATCTTCGATGAAGCCATTGATCACCTTTCCAATCTCAACAGAATCCTCACAATGACAAGAGGCCACGCAATTCTTGTCGGTGTCAAGTCAAGCGGCAGAAAGTCATTGGCAAGACTCTCATTGCACATGAGCTCAATGGAAGCATTCGAGATTCAGATCACAAGAACATACGGCTTCACAGAATGGCGTGAAGACTTGAAGAACTTGATGAAGAACATGGGTAAAAGCGATACTCCAACAGGCTTCATCTTGAGCGATTCTCAGATCATCGGATCATATCAGCTCGAAGATATTTCTAACCTTCTCATCCAGGGAGAAGTTCCGAACTTATTCCTCAGAGAAGAAATCGACCAGATCAAGGGCGAAATGATTGGTAATGATCCACTTCTTGAAGAAGATCCATGGGTGTTGTTCATGAGCAGAGTGAAGAAGCACCTCCACATCATCTTAGTCTTCTCTCCATATGGATCAATATTCAAGGAGTCCATGCTCGCTTTCCCTGCACTCAGAACAGAGACAACTATCGACTGGTACATGCCGTGGTCTCGTAACGCTCTAGAGTCTGTCGCTCAGGCAGCATTCGCAAAGTCATCCATCGGCACCCCAGATCAGGTCAAGAGCGTCGTCAACGTTTGCGTCCAAATCCACAAGAGCGTCGAGACACAGGCAGAAGCATTCCTCAAGGAGACAAAGAGATTCACTGCTTGCACACCTTCAAGGTACTTCGAACTTCTCAACACATTCGTCGACAAACTCGCAGTCCAACAAGTCGAGACGAACACAAATGTTAAGAAGTATGTCGGCGGTGTCGAGAAGATTACAACAACAAGAGCAACAATCAAGGAGCTTTCTGTCCAACTCGATCACGATATTCCAGTTCTCGAGGAGAAGAAGAAGCAGGTCGAAGAGATGATGAATCAGCTTCAGGTTAGACAGGGCGAAGTCGAAACAACAAAGCAGGCAGTCGAGAAGCAGTCAGAACTCGCTGAAATCGAAGAGCAGAAGGCTGCAGAGAAGAACGCCATTGCTCAAGGAAAGCTTGCAGAAGCTCAACCAATTTTGGAAGGCGCTCAGAAGGCCGTCGACTCTATCGACAGAGACTCTCTCACAAACATCAAGACACTCAAGAAGATTTCACCAGCACTCAGAGAGACATTCGATGCGATTTGCATCATCTTCCAGCGCTCACCAAAGAAAGTTGATGGTCCAACACCAGGTGTTAAGATCGACGATTACTGGCCAGAAACACTTTCATTGCTTAACGATGTCCAATTCATCAAAAAGGTCAAGCAGCTCGATGTCAAGGAAATCCCGAAGAGCGTCATCGACAAGCTCAAAAAATACGTTCCAACAGATAAGTCCATCAGAGATGCGAAGATTGCAGAAATCGTCAAGGGTTACACAGCCGTTTCCAATCTCTACCAGTGGGTTATTGCTACATACGATTACTGGAATGTTTACCAGACAATTATCCCAGTTCAGAACGAAGCCAACGCTGCTGCCGCAAAGCTTGCTGAAAGCCAGAAGATTCTCGCAGAATCCAAGGCCCACTTGCAGCGTGTCATGGACGAGCTCGCTGGTCTCCAGAAGACACTCGCGGAGCAGCAAGCAATCCAGAACACACTTCAGGAGAACGTTAACCACAAGCAGCTCAGACTTCTTCGCGCACAGAAGATCATGTCTGGACTTTCCGGTGAAACAAAGCGTTGGGAGGAAACAGCTACATCACTCAAGGCAGGGGCCGAATTCCTTCTTGGTGACACTCTCCTTGTATCAGCATCTCTCACACACTTAGGTTCATTTTCTCCATCATTCAGAGCAAGATTGCTTGAGCAGTGGAAGAGCTTCCTTTCATCAGAGAAGATCAAGTTCACAAGTAACTTCTCTGTCGAAAAGAGCCTTGGAAATGAACCAACAATCAGAGACTGGGTCGTCAAAGGTCTTCCAAACGATATGCACTCTATTGAGAACGCTATCATCATCAACAACTCCAAAAACTCGTTCCCGCTTCTCATCGATCCACAGCTTTCGGGCACAAAGTGGTTAAGAGCAGTTCTCGGCGAAACTCTTGTCGTCCTTAGATTCGACCAATCCGATTTCTTGCAGATCCTCAGAAACTGCGTCGCATTCGGTATTCCGGTTCTTATCGAGAACGTCACTCTTAAGCTCGATCCTCTGATTGAGCCAATTCTCAGCCGCGAAATCATCACTGTCGATGGACAGAAGAAGATCGCTTTAGGTGGTGAATACGGTGCTTACGAAGAGAAGTTCAGACTCTTCTTGAGCACAAAGTATCCGAACCCACATTATTCTCCAGAAGTTTGCTCTCAGGTTACTTTGATCAACTTCACGACAACACAGGATGGTTTGAGCGACCTTTTGATGAACAACCTGATCGAAGTCGAACGCGATGATCTCGACAAGAAGCGTATTCAGATTATGGAAGCCAACGCCCAGAATATGATGAAGCTTAAAGAAGTCGAAGCAGAAATTCTGCAAATCGTCTCCAATGTCGGTGGCGATATCTTGGAAGATGATAAAGCCATCGAAACATTGCAGCGTGCCCAAAAGACATCACAGAACATCGAACAGCAAATGGCAGCATCAGAGAAGACAGAAAAGCAGATTGCTCAGTTCAGAGAGAAGTTCTCTCCTGTTGCAGCAAGAGCCGCACTTTTGTACTTCTGTGCAAGCGACTTCTCTGTTGTCGATCCTATGTATCAGTTCTCTCTCAAGTGGTTCGTCAATCTGTTCAAGAATGCACTTGTCAACGCTGAGCATCCTGCTGATCCAACAGCTCTCATCTCATCGTTCCACATGGCCATTGCACGTGCATTCTACCAATCCGTCTCATTCTCTCTGTTCTCCGTCCACAAGATGCTCTTCTCAACATTGATGGCTGTCAGAATCCTCATGAGCGAAGGAAAGATCAACTCGTCAGAACTCGCGTTCCTCCTCAGCTCAACAATCACAAAGGAGCCAAATCCAACTTCATGGCTTCCTGATGATATCTGGAACCTTCTTGGCGTCCTTCCGTCCCTCAATCCACTGTTCTCGCAGGTAATCGAAAGCCTCAACGGCAAAGAAGACGAATGGAAGGCCTACTTGAAGTCGTCAACGCCAGAAAACGAGAACTTCCCACTCAAGAAGAAATTATCCAACTTCCAGCAGCTCCTCATTTTGAGAGTTTTCCACCTCCACAGAGTTCGTGAAGGCTTGAGAATCTTCGTCACGAACTCTCTTGGCAAGGAGTTCATCGAACCACCGCCACTCAATCTCGGCAAAGTCTTCAAGGAGTCATCTCCACTTTCGCCTCTCATCTTCATTATCACACCAGGTATCGATCCACAGGATGAAATCATCCAAGTTGCGCAGTCCATGGAACTCGACAGATACCTTAAGTCATACTCTCTCGGTCGTGGCAGAGGTGCTGGCGCAGAGAAGCTCATCGAGGATGCCTCTGAGAAAGGTTTCTGGGTTTTGCTTCAGAACTGCCACCTTTCACTCTCATGGATGCCAAAGCTTGAGCACATCATCGACAACTTCGATCCAACAAAGGTCAATCCAAGATTCAGACTCTGCCTTGTCACAATGTCATCACCAGACTTCCCAATCGGTATCCTTTACCAGGGCTCTAAGCTCATCTACGAAATTCCGAAGGGTATCAGAGAGAACATGCTTCGTGTCTACTCAGGCATGAACAGCGATGAATACATGTCAGAGTACAGTGCAATCGAGCGCAAGCTTACATTCCACCTCGCTTTCTTCCACGCCGTCGTTCTCGAGAGACTTCTCTTCGGAAGCATCGGCTGGAACATCCCATACGAGTTCAACCCATCCGATCTCACGATCTCAAGGAGGCATCTTAGAATGTTCCTCGGAGAGGCTCCAAACGCCGTCGTTCCTTATGAATCCCTCGGATACGTTATCGGTGAACTCAACTATGGTGGAAGAGTCACTGATAAGTGGGATAGAAGACTCCTTCTCACACTTCTCAGAAGATACTTCTCACCAGAAATCGAGAAGCCAGGTTTCACATTCGGCTCAAGATACACCACTCCAGAGTACAACATTTCCCTCCAAGCTGTCGAACAGACACTCCAGACATGGCCAATTGTCACAGAAGGTATCGATGTCGGTCTCAGCTTGAACGCTTCCACAATCACAGCAAGAAATGAGGCACTCTCAATCTTTAACTCTCTCATTGAGATACAGCCAACTCTCGTCGCTGCATCAGGCTCTATTTCCGAAGACCAGTTCGCCCTCACTCTCGTCGAGAAGTTGCTTAGTGAAGTTCCGAAGCCATTCAATGTCTTCAATTTCACAAAGAACTTCGACCTCACAGACACAATCAACACAGTTCTTCACCACGAGATTCTCCTCTACAACAAGCTACTCAAGACAATCAAGTCCTCGTTGACAAAGCTCCAGCGTGGTCTCAAAGGTTTAATCGTCATAGACCAGGACCTCGAACTTCTCAACCGCAGAGTTCTTGCCAACAAGATCCCAGAAGCATGGCTCGTCCACTCATTCCCATCCATCCTGACACTCCATTCATACATGGAGGACCTCAAGTTCAGAGTCAGCTTCCTCGACAACTGGATCAGAACAGGCCGCCCGAACGTCTTCAAGATTGGCACATTCTACCATCCAGAAGAGTTCCTGACTGCAGTTTTGCAGGTTTATGCTCGTAAGCATGTCGTTCCATTCGATTCGCTCACGTGGGCAACAACAATCACCGATCAGACAGACGAAACAAAGTTCACACAGCCTCCAGAGGAAGGAATTTACATCCAAGGTCTCTTCCTCGAAGGCGCTAAGTGGGATATTGACAATGGCCGCCTCGTCGAGTGCGAGCAGAAGGAGCTCATCAGCACACTTCCGATCGTCTTCTTAATGCCAACACAGAACAAGAACCTTTACGACATGTCACAGACATTCGAGTGCACAATGTACAGAATGCAAAACAGAGGCAGCGGTGCTCTCGGTCTTCCTAACTACATCATGTCACTCTTCATTCCAACACCAGATGTTTCACCAGACCACTGGATTGAAAGATCAGTTGCAACATTTATCACAGTCCAACAGTAACATTGTTTATTAAATAAAATAGTTTTGTATTATCTTAATCAATTTATTATTTTGATTATTTCACTGATCTTTTGTGATGTCTCATGGTCAATATTATCAATCGCTGAATTGAGAGTATCAAAAATCGTGTCAATATCATTATTTTCCATATAATCATGAATTAAACTATTTCGAGATAAAAAACTAAAAAATGCTAAAAGACCATCGATGACAATCTTCATTTCAAATGCTGTGGAAGATTCTATGACTTGCAATATATCGGGAATCTTATCTTTCAATGATTCGAATACATGAAAATAATTTTCTTCAGTCGTTTTCTGCAAAACAATAGAATACAGAATAAGAAACTTAAATTGAGATGATCTCTCGTAGCAAAGTCTTTCAATCATATATTCTTCAAGTTGACCGTGAGAAAACAAATAAATCATATCATCGAGAATATCAATGTCCATATAATAGAATTTGAACAAAACATCAAAGAATCCATTCTTCAAAACTAAATCAGAATCAAATTTAATTACAATAAAATGAACTAATTTTCCGAGTTCTTTTAACAATGTCTTTGTTGATTTTGTTTTGTTTTCGATGCTCATTGTATAATTAGAAATGAAATCCAAAAATGATTGTTGTTCGATATGTTCTGGAAGGTTTTCAATAATTCGTGACAAATATGAAATAATTGTGATTTTGGTTTCATAATCTTCTGTATTTGATAGAATTTCGTTGCATATTGGAATTGAATCTTGCAGTGGGAGAAATTGCAAAAGATGAAATGATTTTAACTTTGAGAAAAATATGAAACAAGAATATTGAATTTTTTGTCGATTTTTCAAATCCATTTCTTCTGTTAAAAGACTTGGAACAGAGCTTTCAATTGCCAATGGATCAATGAGGAATTTGAAAGTAATTCCAGATAGGTTTTCAATATCTTCATCACTGCTGTATTCAGTTAAATTACTTGCGATCAAAATTATTCTTTCAAAGAAAGGAAAAAACATGGGATTTTCCAAAACAGTGGTAAAGTAGTTCATAAATCCGATGCAAATCAACTGCTTGATATCACTTTGTGAACAAAATATCAAACAATCAATTATAGAAAGTAAAGATTCAAACATTAATGGGAAATGAATACAGTAATCCAAAATAATTTTCATTGTTGATAAATTGAGAACCGAGACATCAAATTTAATATTATTTGATTTCAATTTCTTAAGTTTTGAAAGAATCATTTTTATAATTATTTCAATTTCAGCAGGATTTGATGAAATATCTTCTGATATTACCGGAAATTCGTCTTTGTATAGTTTTCTATGCTTTTCATTGTCAAAAGAAATAAATTCAGGAACAAATTTAAACTCCATTCATTCAAAAAATGACATACGATTATTTTCAATTCAAAAATTATCATTGGCAATTTTTCTTTCATTAGTGAAATTTATTGATATCGAACAAATTCTTGATCACAAGTATGTTGATGGAGTATAGTGAAGCGGATGGAATGTAACTATCCCTATAAAAAAATAAACATTTGTTTATTTTTTGACGAGTTACCTCACAAGGAAATTTTAACGATAAACTCAGAAGCAAATGCAGAATATAATTCAGATAAAATTTGCGAAACAGTTATTCTAACATAATTTATACTTGAATGAATGCAATGAAATTAACTCAGAAAAAGGTTATATCTCGGGACAATAAATGATTATTATTCATGAATAGTATATTTATAAATACAAACAAATAAGAGGTATTAAACAGTCTGTTGAATGATTTGAACAACTCTCGGGAAAACAACGTCAGGATCTGTGGAACTTGTTCCAATTTTTCCTTTGATTGGCTCAAGGTATCGATTGACTTTTGTTGTCGAGATGAAGAAAGGAGATTCATCTGTTAGAGACCTCTCAACAAGAGTTTCGAGTTCTGAAAGGAGATTGACAATACTCATGTTCGCGCGATCTTTCAGTTTGTTGTTCAAAAATGCATCGATTCGACCGCATAATCCAAGGATGACATTGCTTGTCTTCAGCTCGTTTTCTTTATATGTATTCAGATCTTTCTTATAGTGCTCGAATCTGTCATGAACAATGTCAATCAAATCGTTGAATGCTTCAATGAGAGTTTTGACAGTCATCATTGAAAACTTTGCGTATTTTCCTGATTGCGCAATACCCTCCAAACGCTGAGCGCCGATTGCCATTGTCTCTTGAACTTTCTTGCTTTCTTCTGACACATCTATGAAAAGTTTTGTGAGAGGGTTTTCACGCTTATCGATGTCCTGAATCATTTCGAGTATAGGTTTTGGTTCTTTGAAGTCACCGAAGTCAACTAACCAATCTTGAACGCTTTTGAGCAATTTATCTTTTTCGTCATTTGATTTGCGCAATCTTTGTGACTCCGCATAAAGCAATGAAACGCTTTTGACGATGTTTTCCGGCATTGCCATATCGAAATTCATAGCTTTTGCGATCTTTGATAGTATATTGTTTTGCTCTGATACTAAAGCATTTATCTTGGAGTTTGTTTCCTCCTTTTGACGAGCTTCCATCATGTTGATGGCGAAAAGCGTTGCTGCAGCAATATTGTCGTTATCTGCGTCGATTGGTTGACCAATTTGTATTGACAACTCTCGAATTCTTTCTTTCAAGTCTTGTGTTGCAACTTTCATTTGATTGATTAGATCGTTTTTTTCTTTGTTATCACGTTGAAGAACCGTGTTTTCTCTTGTCAATCGACTTCTATCTCTCATTAGTATATAGACGCCCTCTGAGATCGACGAAAAGTTCTCTGGAATCAAAATAGACATCTTTGTTGCGAGTTCTTCTTCAGCAACTTCTCTGTCTCTGCATTTTGGACATCTTCGTTTCAAAATGAAATTGGAAAGTCTATCAGCGCGCGAGACCAAATCCTCTTCACTAAATGTGAAATCACGTTCGCTCTCATCAAGCATTTCGTTCATACGCGCAACTACAGTTTTAAGAGCTCTTTTGATCCTTCCATCTGTGTCTGTGGAGCGAAGCTGGAAAAGCTGTTCTTCTCGACGCTTTGCAACGGTTAATGTTTCGTTAATCTGTCTCAACAGTTCTTCATTTCGTTCTTCAAGATCTTCATTGCGAACTGTGATTTCTGATTCGAAGTTAGCTTTAGCAGCCTCCATTTTTATTTGTTCTTTCATGATGTTCGTGATTGTCCGACTCTGCGCTTTGATTCGATCCTGGAAAGTGTTGAATTCGTTTTGCATATGTTCCTTTTCTTCGATAATACGGAAAACATTCTGCCTGACATCTTCTAATCGAGCCCAAACATCACCATCATTCTTCTTTTCTACTTTCATAGTGATGCAAATATCATCAATGAACTTCTCTAATTGTGTGATACCAAAGCTTCCGTTGCCAGAAAAATTGCTCGTAAAGTCTTTGACTTCTGCAAGTGGATCTTTCTTCGTTCTTGAGACAATAGAAGATGCTGATTGTTGTGGAGCAATATTCTTCAATGGTTTTACGATTGCTGGTGGTAGTTCAGTGATTTTGATGACTTCTTTAATGCCATTTGTTATTTTTTCGATATCTTGAAGAATCGGAGGAAAATCATCATCCCACGAAAAAGCAGAATTGATTGCAACAATTATATCATTAAGCGCTGTGAGAACAATCGACAAATAAAGAGCATGCTGTGACTGCATGATGTTGACCTTCGAAAAATCTTGATAATGCGTTGTTTTATAAATCTGCGTGAAAGCTTTTATATCGTGAATCACAGAATCTGCCAATGTTGGCTTTTGGTGCATAAGCTCACGTTGATCAAGTAAGCCATCGATATTCTTGGTTAATCCATCAATTAGATTATTCAAATTATTCTTAGTAACAACGAGATCATCTTTATTTGCTATTCGCTTATCCTGTCGAACAACATCACTTATAACGAGTGCAATAGATTCAAACTTTCCGTGTATATATGTTTTTAACGATTCTATGCCATCGCGATCGATTATTTCAAATATATTGCAAATTTTCTTCCAGCAATTAAATAATGTAAATGATGAAGATTTGAGTGACGCCATACCAACGATCTTGTTTTTCTGGCCTGAACGCTCGAGATTTTTAACAGCTTTAAAATATTGTACGCAGTCATATGAAAATGCACGAAAAGGAGCATCAATTTCGTTTAATTCGTTGAGCACGTATATTTCTGTGAAAATTGGAGCATGATTATATTTTAATATTCTTCTGAGGCGCTCTTTGATTGTTTTTAAATCATTCTTCATTATTTCCATCTGTATCTCACTAACAGCAGATATATCATTGCTTGTCATTCCTTTTTCATTGTCTTTTTTAACTTTTGGCGCGATTTTAGGCGATGTTACAGGAGAAATATACGAATCACCACTTGCTATGATCGGACTGGCACCAGACGCGAATCTATCTAAAGCAATATTATCAGGATTGCGTCTGTTTCTTCTCATTTTATAAATTTTGACGTTTATTGTCATTTTTTTATGAAATTTTTGTCACGTAAATGACCAAAAAGTGACATTTTAAAAATGAGCACTCCTCGTTTTTATCATTCTTGTCGCGAAATACTTCTCGAGCTGATGAAGCACGAGAATTCGTATTATTTTCTCAAACCTGTTAACCCAGGTGACACTTCTGCGCCTGATTATTACAAAAAGAACCCAAGGCCAATGTGTTTTTTCATGATACAGGAAAAACTGGACAACAACGAGTACAAGACACCAGAGGAATTTGTTTCAGATGTAAATACAATTTGGCAAAATGCTAAAAATTATAACGGTCCTCATCACTCAATTTCACATGCTGCTGATCAACTCTCTAGGAAATTCGAAATGCTGTTAACAACATTGCCGAGGACAATTACTGGTTCTTCTTTAAATTCTGACCTTCAACGCTATATTGAACTTAGATTCGGCCGTTATCAAATGAATAAGACTACACACGAATAGTTATTGCGTGGCTATTGTATTGTTTTTTATTTACTATAGATCTAAAAATTCTTAATAATATATTAACTATATCATTATGCTTTTGTTAATTGTATCTTCTGATTGAATATATTAAAGACGTTCCTCATGATTCTTTGGATCACAGCTCAAAATAAAGTTTTGAGATCAAAATAATAGAAAACAGTTTTGAGAATATATAGCGTGCTTATTATAATTTTTCCTAAAATATAACAATCGTATTTCAATATAGCTGCTGTAAGCTTGAGATACGCTCAATAATGTTAAATGTGCTATTCTTATAAATTATAGCATTATAACATATATATTTCAATAGACTGTACATATTTAGAAAGACAATGAGGAATTGAAGATAGTTGCTTGAAGTCTTTTTTGTAGTGGAAAATATTTTATTTTACATGTCAGATTTTTAAAAGGGGTGGTTTATGTGTCATTTTGTCAAAAATACTTAATAAAAATATTTCATTAGACTCATCCACTACCAACAAAAGTAGCGAGAGCAAAACCGAAAGCTGTTTCAATGCAAAATGGTTCGGCAAATCTAACTTTGAACATTTCCTTAGATTGCCAGACACTGTTAACAGATACTTTGTCTGAACTTGGCTTCTGCTGGCTCTCGGCCACTTATCTTTTAGCAAAAATGAATAAACTACTCTATAGTATATAATGGGTGTCCGAAAAAATTTTTTGATTGAGGAACAAAAACAATGTCTGTTCCTAATAGTGTCACTTTTGAGTAAATAATTTTTTGATTGAAGGAAAAACGATGAAAAAAAAAAAACAATGTCTGCTCCGAATAGTGATCCTCTGATCGAGACACAGGATTCTGGACAAAGCAAAAGTAACATCCCGTGGTTCATCGCTATGATTCTTCTGTCATTTGTATCACTTACCACAGGATCGATTAACATTTTTCCAAGTTTAAAGGATGAATTCGTTTCGCAGCTCGGGTTTTCGCCTAATTTCTCAAAATTCATGCTCACAATTGGTGCCACGTTGATGTACGTTACTTTACCAACAGGAATTTTTATGGATAAATTCGGTGACTTGTTGACTCTTTTAATATCAAACATCACCATGGTTATCGGTTACTTAGTCATTTTCTTCATTCCATCGAAAATTGTATTCATGATTTTCTTCTTTATTGCTGCATTTGGCTGTTCTTCGTGTTTTATTTCTATTTTGCAGATTGCGTTGTCAAGGAATCCAAAGCTTACAGGTATTTCTGTCTCTCTCGTTTCTTCTTCATTATCTCTCGCGGTTGGATTATTACTTAAAGTTTATAACACAGGAGAAAGCGTTTTCAAGAATACACTCAAAATAAAGGCAGGAATTAAGTTCCTTGTCATCATTGTTCTTCTTATATCGACAATTGGATCTACGATTGCATATTTCCTTTTCAGGAAATACAAAGCACCAAGATCCAACACCACGTCCGCTGTTGCATTTTTAAAATTAGATGTTATACGTGATTACAGACTCTATATACTGTTGTTCACAATGATGTTCACTGTTTTCGATGGAATGCTCGTCATTGAAGCCGGCGCACATGTTTGGAACGCGTATGATCCTTCATATAGTTCTGCAACAAACGATTGGATGATCGTGTTCTCATTGCTAAATATGATTTTCACAATACTTTTGAGCTCGCTCATTAACTTCATTGTAAATAAATATAACACAGGCCTTACGCGCATCGTTGGCATCCTTTGGATGGTCCTTTCATTCGTCCCATTGGTGAATGCACTCGTATTCAAGTTTGGCAAAAATAGAGCACTTTTTGGTATCTTCTATTCTATGCAAGGTATTCCATTCGGTTTAGGCCTCACAATGGTTCCTGCTATGACATCAGAACTCTTTGGAAACAATATGTATGGTTTTGCATTTGGTATTGTCCAGTTTGGTTCCATTGCATCGACTTTATCAACAATGTACATCATGGATCCTCTCCAAAAGTCTGGAATAACTACTGTATTTATTTTTGTTGGAATAATACATATATTGATTGGATTAGTCCTCCTCTTTATAAAGAGGAAAGACTCTTATTCTGCTATAACTATGAAATCAAATCAGATTGGTGTTGATTTTCCATAAAATTAGTTCTATTTATACACGAGAAAAAATTATTTATTTCATAGGTAATTGCATAACTTAGTAGTATAGTGAGGGGGCTACTTGTCATTCTATATATAGAGGATGTATTCCAACATATATATAGAGTGTAATTCCGAGCAACTAATTTTTTAAGTTAATTTTTAAAATAATTTATTTTTTTATTTG
>JALKBU010000027.1:0-128514 GCA_023091735.1 Trichomonas tenax
CACACTCGTCCAGCAGCTCTCTGCCTTCTCTCGCTCAATCTACTTCCGCTGGCCAGAGTCACTCGCTACACAGATCCTCGGCGTCTGGCGTTCCCACAATGGTGCTTCCTACGACTACTCCACACCAGTTTCTGGTCTCATCTATTACATGACAGCTCCACAGTCCATCAGCCAGACAGTTCATGATCCACTCCACACAATCATCTACCTCATCTTCTCTCTTGGTTCTGCTGGTCTTATCTCCTACTACTACCTCAACATCTCCCAGCAGGGTCCAGCTGACATTGCCCAGCAGCTCAAGAAGCAGCACCTTACACTCAAGGGCCACCGTGAAGATCAGAAGCGCCTCGAGAAGACACTCGCTCGTTACATTCCAACAGCTGCTGCTCTCGGTGGTATCCTTGTTGCTCTCCTCTCCTTCGTTGCTGACTTCCTTTCTGCTTTCGGCTCCGGCACAGGTATCATTCTTGCCGTCTCCATCATCAACCAATTCACAGCTGAGCTCAGCAAGGAAATGACTGGATCTGGACTTATCGGTATCCTTAAGAACGCTGCCGGTGCTCATTAACAACGACCGCTTGTTCTTTTCTTTTTTATTAAACACATACATATTCCATTTACATGTTTTTAATTATTCAAACAAACAAAAATTAGTTTATTCATCATAGTTCATAGATGAGCTATTAACAAACAGCCATTCAAAGGTGAACTGGTATTCTTCTGATGGAAGTATTTTCTTCAGAGATATCTTGTCAACTTGGGGGCCAATGTCGTACATGTTAAGCTTATCAGGAAGCTGAATTGGCGGCGAAATCTTTTCTGCTATATATCTAGAAAGAGGTCCTTTTCCTTTAATCCTTGATGCGCTGCAGCTTCCAAGGAGCGCTTGGCTTAGAGAAATAAAGTTCGGAAGGTTAGGGAAAGCGGTATTGATGTTTTTGGAGAAACAGTTGAATGTTTCTTGAACCTTTCTGATGTTTTCCAAAAGGATCTGAATGTTATCGTTTGTGACTTGATCACCACTCTCAATAATGAAGTTGAACACAAGATTATCAAGATGGCTGCAACATTTAACAACAATCAGCTGAATAATCATTTCTGGAAGTTTTGTTTTCTCTTCTGGATTCAATGCAATCTTGGGTGTATCAGATAAAGATGTTAATGACTCCTGCGTAACAAAGTTAAATGGATCTGTATTGATTCTCTGACCAATTGCTGATAAGAGCGTTTGGATAACTATACCAAGAGTTTTCGAGATATAAAAGTCGAGTTGATGGAGAATACTGAGATGGCAGTCTGTTGTGGATCCGGCTAAGTTAGATACGTCTTGGCCGAGCCGAACAATTGATGCAAGGAAGAGAATGCGATCATCAAATGTTTCGATTCGCTTAACAAAGGAATTTAGTGTCTTGAAAAATGTTCTAAAGAGATCATCAATCTCAGATTGCTGCAAATCATAGAAATCAAATATATTTTGCTAAGAGTTCACTTAATTTATCTGGGAAATTATATACAGCATTACGAACAATTGAATAATAGTGAGCAACTCTACCAACATCTAATGTACAACGTTTGATTGCATATGCTCTGAGCACATCATTAATTTTGGTGGCAGAAATGTTTTCGGCAGCTTTGACTTTTGAAGTCGCTCTTGTTCTTCTTTCTCTTTACGAAGTCGCTCTTGTTCGTTTAGTAATTTCTCCTCTTCCTCGTGGCGCGTTTTTTCGTGCTCTTTAAGTACATTTTCTTTTTCAGATTGTTCCTGTTGAGTATCTCCACTCTTTGAACTGGATCGATTGTTCGAAAACAATTTCTTTCTTATTTCCGGTATCGACTGTGATCAATTCGAGATCGATAATTTTCTTCATAAACTTTTCACCTTTTTTCACTGTAGTGAAGGGAAGAGAGAACTCGCCGTCAAAATGTGCTATTAAATTAGTGTCGATGTTTTGATAAGAAGTTTCGGAAGAATATGCTAATTTCGTCTGCCCTCCGACAGTTTTCTTACGCATTACTTTGAAAAATAGTGGGTTGTTGTGCTTTTACGTCAATTGGACCTTCTCAACGAGAATAAACGCAACTAATTCAATGATTTCTTCTCTATTCATTTCATTAATGACAATTTTCAAAATTACACGACAAATAATGTTTTTACATGACAAAAATGATACCAAAGCATAATAATTGGATCAAAATCAATTGGAATCAAAGATAGCTGTACACAAACAATATAATTTATTATTGATAGCAACAGATTAGCATTATATTTATCCTTGTTTCTTCTTAATTATATCCCAAATCTGAAGAATACGTACTTGGAAGCCATGGTCAAACTCTGAGCGACAAAGTGGACATGCTTTTTCCATAATAAATCTATGGGCATTTGCAATTTTTCCAATACAAAGAGCATGACACCAACACCCACAACATGGCATAGTAACACATATCTCTGCTGGCTTAATTGGCGACCTACACGCGATACACGTTAATTTTCCTTCTGGTTCTTCGTTCTCGTTGCCCAGATCAGGTACTGTATACTTGGGATCGCCTATATCGTCCATTTTCTTTCTAATGGTCTTGAGAATTTCGATAGCGGCTGATTCTACATCTTCTTCTACAATGTCTGTGCTCATTTTGCAATTTGTCAAAAAACAAAATAAAGTTGGCAGAATTTAAGTTTATATGACAAAAATTTTTAATACAAATAGGAATAATAACAAACTTACTCGGTTCTCTTTGGTCTTGCAGCACGCCCTGCAAAGCCAGCTTGACCATCGAATTTGGCCAGACCTGTAATTTCTGTCCACTTGAATTTCAAGATCGATCCAATAGCTCCTGAACAAATGACGATAATGAAAATGGCAGCAAGTCCTTGAGTGAATGTAAGGATCTGTAAATTATACACAGAATATGTGCAAAGCAAGAACTTTTCATTGCGATATTGTTCTTTTGTCGATCTGCATTGATCCAACATATGAAGTATAGCTGTAGTGGCACTAGCTGTAACTGCAGCTTGCAGGATTTGCTTTGCTTCATTGGCCTTTTCTGGTTTCAAGCATTCTTGAATTTTTGTTTCATAAATTTTTTCAGAAATATTGGAAATATCTGGATGGATAGCATTTAAAGCATTAGTGCATTGATGATTCTTATACGTTGCATCTTCGTAAAGATTATCATATTTTTGTATGTTTGTTAATGCAGACTTGAAATAACTTTGATCCATATACATGAAAAGTGGTGAGTTGACACATTGGATGAAGTATTGGAATCTTTGTGGAATACTTTCTCTTGAATTTGCGCTGATATATGGTGGAATCTCCTCACAAAACTCATTCAATGAGTTTCCGATAGCATAGTGAAAACCAAATATTCCCCATGTGAAAGGAAGTACAATTAATGACATGTAAATCATAACCCAAATTGGCCATGGACGATAAACTGTGCCGGCAGCAATGCCAAATGTACAAGCAATAGTGCATGCAACAAGTGTAAAGATAACTAAGATCATTCTGAAAATTTCCAATAATTTAAGTTGCTTGACTGTCTTTTGCGCTCTGAAATTGAGAGCCCTCTTGGAATATTGCAAGTCTGCCTTGAAAACATCCTTATCATAATACACATTTTCAAGCGAGTCGGGCAAAGAATCAATTAGTTTTTGGAATCCTGAAGTCTTATCCTTAGCGTAGTCATTAATTCTGTTTGTGAAAGTTGTAATTGATTTATTAACTTCTTGATTTGCGAAGAAACTTAAGATGAGCAAAAATTCAACAATAAATGATACAACGAGAAGGAATCCACGAGATGAGTCAATATCATATTGAGAGTAACCTTCTCTAGGGATAGTTTTACCGCCACAGCAATTGCAGCAGAATTTTGAAACCAAAACGAGAGTGATGATGAGGGAAATGAGAATTCCGAAGAGAAGTAAAATCAATATGTATACAAATTCGGATTCGATGTATTCTTTGTTATCAAGATCGAATGTTGTTTGAGATAGCTGGAATTTTGCATTGAATCTCGGTACAATTTGATACACGCCATCAATGAATGACGAAACGAAGTTGGGCCGAGGAATTCTCCATTTTTCACCATGAGAATCCTTGTACATATCGGCTAACGGCGACGAAAAATAGTCACCATAGAACATATAGTACCCAGTAATCGATGCCAGGAACAACAAGAAGTGGGGGATGAAGATTTTCGTGTTAATTTTCAAAAATATGATGTTGGGTTTTTGTAATGTTTACAAAAAAAAAAAAAAAAAAATGCCAACTCTAATTTCTCACCGTGATGTTTTGTTTTGATTCAGGACGTTTTTGCGTTGAATTTTGTTTAAATTTCATAGCGTTCCGAAAAATTTCACAAAAAGACGTGATAAACCCATCCAGCGTCCCCATTTATGGTTATTTCAAAGGTTTTTTCATTGGTAAACGCATCGAATTCTAGAGTTTCTTATGAAAAACATCAAGAAAAGTCGTAAATGATCAGCATTGAGGTCTATTATTATCACAGCATACAACATATAAACACGCCGTCAATAACATCTGCTTCTAGTTCCGACAAACGATATCTCCGACTCAGAAGAATGTAACAATATTAGCAATTTGGAATTATATCAAAACGCTCAATCAATAATGTTCGAATGGTTGATGAAATAATTCAATAAATTGCTAAGTTTTTGAATTTCATGAGTTTATATTCTTAGATGTTTTAGGAATTACTCGTTGCAGATATATGTATATATACATAAGGTGGCATTTGTATAAATAAATAACTCTTTAAAAATAAAAAAATTCAAATATCATCCTCATCATCAACTTCAGCATCAAGATCAGTATCGAGTCTATCAACTTCATTGATTCTAGTGAGCTGTGCAGCAACACCCTGGCTCTCACCAGCAAGCTGTTCGAACACGCTAATCTTCTTCTTTAACTGCTCTTTAACTGCAGCAACAAGTGCGGCATGAAGTTCCGGTGGCATATCCGCGGTTGTAATTGTCTTCTGTAAGTTGAGGGCTGATTGTGATGGATGTGTAGTCTCTTCCTCCTTGGCACCCTTCTTGGATGAGGACTTCTTTGGCGGTGGCTTCTTAGCCTCCTTGACAGAGCGCTTGTGTTTTCTTCTTGTAGACTCAAGCTCATCTTCATCAGCGTTCTCTGCTTGCTTTGGAGCAACAAATGGTGGAAGCTTGACATCTCTGATCATAGCTTCATGTGCAAACATATCTGGAATATCCTCGAACATTGTAGAAAGCTGAACATAGGCAATAGAATATGAAAGTGAACCATTTGCAGACTGGGTCATATTCATTCTTACAATTTCGTTGACCTTTGATAATAGATGTCTCTTCTTTTCTCCATCATCAACCTTCATTATAAGCTTTGAAAGGCTTGAGAGACTGTAATCCCAGAACCTATCGAATCCTGTGACACCAAGAGTATCCCAGCATTCTTCAGCAACAGCGAGAAGTGATTCGAAGATACCCGGTGAGTACTTGATTCCCCACTGACTGTTTGCAGCATCGAACTTTGGTGCACGGTCATCAACCAACAAATCACCTTCGATTTGATCCTCTGCCTTCTGTCCACGGCTTTGCGTGATCTGCTCAACGCGTTCAAAGACAGATGATAAGATTTCATCGACACATCTTGCGCGTTCACTTTCATGAAGTGACTCATCAATTGAGCGACGGAATGATGTGAGATCCGGCGGATCTACTTCGCAGCAGCCTCTGAGGTTAACAGTGAGTGGTGTATCACTCTCAGCATTTGGTGTTGTGCGCATAACCCATCTCTGTGTGAAGCAACCAGGAATATCACTCTTGAACGAGAATGAGAATACCATGCTGTTGCCTGGGAAGATTGATCCCCTAAACTGTGTGAATAAGAATTCCGATCTTGTCTTTGGTTGCAAATCTTTTGGCATAATGAAGCTATCAGAAATGCGCCAATCGAAGTTATCTTGTACATCAGCATTTGGTGATACTGGTTTGCGAATTGGAGTTCTATTTGATCCAGATCCAATCATTAAATTAATATCATGTGCTAATTCCCACTTGTAGTAGATAGCAGATGTGCCTTCGTTGACTACTTCCACAGTCTTTGCCTGTGTAACTCCTGGTGTTGTTCTGAAGAATAAACGATTAGAGCTGATATTTGCTTTGACAACACTTTTAACTTCCTCAGACTGGTCGTGGTATTCCTCGACGATAACTTCTGTTTCTTGTTGAACTTCAGGTAATTTTTCGAAAATTGCCTCGTTTATTGGACGACCTACAACGACTAATCGTGAGAAGTTTGGCTCGAATGGCTTAATTTTCTCGATGTGTGACTTTAGTTGCTTAGATAACTTCTTGTAGTAAGGCGAGTTAAACCAAGAAAACGTACGTGCTCCTTTAGCGGTATCCAGCGAGTCCGGATTACCGATAGCCTCGAAGTTGGCGAGGTTTGGCTTCTCAACTTGTGCGTAGAGATCTCCTATTCTTGGATTTAGCTTCCATACACCTGCATCTTTTGTAGAAAGCGCATTGATGACTTGAGATATCAAAAATTTTTCCTCATTTGTGCGTCTGAAAATATCATCGCTGTTCATTGCGAGAGTTGTTGGGTCACGGCCGACTTTTTTTGCAAGATTGTTCGCGATTTGATCCCATTTCTTTTGCGTTTCCTCATGGAGCTTCATTGCGTTCTCCTCACGCGTCTTCTCATTCGGGCGAAACTCAACTAAACGTTTCTTCCGATTAATCTGAGAATTCTTCATGAATGATTTTTTTCGAAAAAATTCGTTATTTTCTTATTAACAGATTTTGTTTAGTACACAATAACTATACTAAACTGAGCCTATAATCAACATCTATGTCAAAATTTGCGTCATACTCAACATATATCTTGTTAATTTTATATGAAAAACGTGATACTTGGATATATTCAATGCATTTAATTGCAAATTAGTCACTGTAAGGACTAGGATAGTATATTGTTCTGATTTAGAAAAATATTTGTTGAAATTTGAATTCTCTAAATAAACAAAAACCTTTATAATCACAATATTCAAAGCTTATTTCTTCAACCATTGATCTCATGTAAGAGCTGACGAGAAATATTTGCAAGCTCCTTGATTGGAGAATCAGATGCTTCTTCAAGAGCAGACATAAATTCTCCGCAGTTCTTCATAGCTACTTTAACAGTTTCTGGTTGTGGTCCTCTGCTTGAAGATGACCAAACAAGCATGTTGAGACACTTTGCAACGATAACAGCATGCTCTTGAGTGAACTTGGCCTCCTTGATTCTTGCAGCAAGTGGAGGGAATGCGTCATCAAACAGACAACGAGATGTGTTTGGAATGTGTGAGAATAAGTATATTTCGACAAGAAGGCAGTTAAGGATCTTTGCAGTTCCAAGGAACAACCTTTCAGCACAGTACTTCGTAAGTTCTGAAAGCTTGGAGATCATTTGCAGATGACCAAGGATATTCTGGTTCAAGTTCTGGCTGGAAGAAAGCTCCTTGAGGAGCTTTGTGAATGGATTCAAGATAGCATAGAGAACATCGAAAGAATCAGGAATGTTCTCTTTCTTAACAGCATCGGTGATGCCCTCGAGAAGTCCCGCCTTAACAAATGTATCAATGATATCACCTGAGAACTGAACAATGTGGTAAGTAAGGAGAAGAGCTGATGGACTCTGACTGACTTTTTCAAAAACGCGGGGGAGAATCTCTGGTTGAGCGATTTGCTTAACACAGCTATGATCAGAGTTTGCAGTGAATGAAAGTATCTTTAACACTTGCTCGGAGATTAGATGATCCTCGCTCTGCTTGTCGTTGTTAAGAATCTTGGAAGCAAGAGGCAAAACTTTCTCTAAAACAAAGTTGACAAGCTCTGGACTAATCTTTGCGGAGTTGGAGCTAAGATCAGCTACAATCTTGAGAGATAAGAATCTTGTATCTTTCTCTGGTGATTCAAATGCCTTAGAGATATATGTCACAAGTTCGAATGAGCAAACGCCAAAGTGAACAGCAGCTTCAAGGACTTGCAGTGCATAAACGGCATCTGGGTTTGCGAAGTCTATTGTCAAGAGTTTATCGCCAAATATTTTCTGGAATTGAGAAGTCCACATCTTTTCACGACAAACTTTCGCTGAAAATGCTTGAGTAATAATAGAGAAGAGTCCATAATCATTACCTTTGATGATCTTCCAGGCAATTGTTGCAAACCATTGAGAAACAGCTTCTACTTCGCTCTTATTTGCTTGGGCGAACTTATCAAGCTCGAAGAGGAAGCGAGTGCTAAGGCTGGAAAATCCTTTAATATCATCGCTAAATACAAGGCAAACACAAAGCAAAGCTTTCATCTTAATTGGTTCAAACGATTCTGCCAAGCACTTACCAAGATCATTCTTGAGAACATATAACATTTTTGCAGAGGCAGCAAGAATTAAGCTCAACTGCCTGCATGTTGTGTAAGAGTTTCCTGGGATTGACATCAACAGTGAAATAATCTTTTCAACATGCTCGCGATTTGATGGTTCCATCTGTTGATAAATTTCTGCAAGGGCAATTGCATAGCGTTCAATCATTGCTGGATTATCAATTGTGAACTTGTCGAATTGCATCATTGCTTCCTCAACTTTCTTAATGTCAAACATTGAAGTGCTCTTAGGAAGTGGAACAACGAGGGAAACAATGTGGAATGCAGAGTGCTGCATAATATCATCTTCTGTATTGACTAAGTTCTTCATTATAATGGATTCAAAGAATGATGGGAATACAAGTGGTGTCTTTGTGCTTGCCATGTAAAATGCAATTTCACCAAAAGCAGAAATAGCTTTTCTAGCAACTCTCTCCTTCTTCTCAACTAAGGTCTTTAATGGAAGAAGAGCTTCCTCGGTGAGGTTAACAGGTGCGATATTATGTGCATTACGAACAATGCATGCGTACAAAAGTAATAAGCCATTTGCAGTTGATGACTTCATCTCCAAAGCCATCTTGAGTACTTCACTAAACATTGGTGTTTCAGCAATGGCATCAGCAACATAATCTATTTGAGTTTTTGTAATTAGATATGAAATATAACCATATCTCTTCTGTGAAGATTTTTTCTTTTCGGCATCTCTGATGCAATTAAGGATCCATTCGAAAGCAGTGAATATTTCTGACTTATTATTTGATGAAATATCGTATTTGAGGTTTAATTCATTAACATTGTATGTTGGGAATTTGACTTTATCGATCGCAGAGTTAAGGAATAGCGGTTGTGGCTCGAATAGATCTGGTGTCATCATCATTGACTCGATTGACTTTGGTGTAGACTGAGTTGAAATTCTTGCTGATTCTTGGCCTTTGGCAGGTATAACAACTGATGAAGCGCGACGTGTAAGATTTGTTGATTGTCTGCTGGAGTTGATCGAAGGCTGGCTTGGAAGTCTTGATAAATCAAATTCTGTTGGTGAGCTAGATTTTGGTCTATTTGTAAGTGTATCACCCCAGAATGGGTGCTTGATTATCTCTGACCATGGAGGACGTAGTGCTGGATTCTTTTTGAGCAAAGCTTGAACTAAATCGTTGTATTCGTTAGAATATCCAGGTAAAAGTGGCGGAGCATCGTGAAAAAGTGGAGAATCTGGATTCTCGGCAAGTGAAGCCTTGAAAGGAACTTGTCCAGCACCCATTCGGTATAACAATGCGCCGAATGAGTAAAAGTCTGAAGCAAAAGAACCGATTCCGTTCTCAAGAAGTAGCTCTGGCGCTAAATATTCAATCATATCTTGATCACCTATCACGTTCAAAGGTGAGGGTTTATCAATTGACTCAGCTCGCGTAAAATCAGCAATTTTAAGGCTTCCACATTCATTGATGAGAATGTTTCTCGGCTGCATATCTCTGAGAATAACGCCATTTGTATGCAAATAAAACAAAGCATCAAGAAGATCAACGGCGAAAATCTTTATAATTGGCTCCGGGAGACGCACATCCTGCTCTAGAAGATCTAGGAGCGTTCCTCCTGGGCAATACTCGATGTTAAACCAAAAATGGTTTCCTGTTTGGTACCAGTCGTAAAATTTGATGATGTGTGGATGATTTTTGTTTTTGAGGAAGTTAAATAGGTTATATGCGTCATCTTGACGCTTGATATCGATACTTTTTGCTGCAATAAAATTGATTGAATTTTTAATTCTGCATTTATAGACAATTGTTGGCTGATATTCGCCTCCAGGCGATGGCCTTCCCATTCCAATCTTACCATATGTCTCAACATCGATTACATGCTTCCTTTGAGACATTTGGATATATTAGTTGTAAAGTGTCATAACGACAAAAATGTTTACAAAAATTGTCAAATATCAACAAAAAATTGCCATTTTAACTTTACAATAATCGTATTCAGACCAAGAAAAATGAATGAAAATTTCACTCGCACACCTGATGACCTCGAGTTTCGTAAACAGAGAGCACAGGCCTACAAGAAATTGGTTAAGAGCAATGACGATGCTTGGAAACGCTACACAAAAAAGAACGACGATGATTTCGATGATCTTTTCGGAGGAACTGTCGATGATGGACCAAAATTGAATACAAAAGGAATGAACGCAAACGATATTATGCGTGCCACTAAGTCTTGTTACCAGAGATTAGCAACATTAAATCGCGAAAACAAAGATCAAATCATTCAGCAGGTTAAGTCCGTTAAATTAACAAAGTTTTTAGAAGAAACAGTTACAAACTTAATGTCTGCCAAAATGAATATGGTCGATATTCCAGCCTTTGTTGAAGTCATCTCAATTCTTCATCAATTCTACAAAGAATTTGTTCCAATGATAACACCTCGCATCCTGAAGGAATGTGAGATCAGTGAAGATACACCACGCCGCAGAGTTTACGTTTGCTTAATGATTGATTTATTGATCGTCCATGTCTTACGAAACAACTCACCGCTTGTTAGCATCCTTAACGGAGCTATCCAAGTTGACACATCAAGACAAGACTACAGCAACTTCCAATTCATTTGGGGAATAATTAAGTATGCAGGTGGTGATATTTTTGGTGTTTCCCGTGGTGAGAACTCAATTATTGATCCAATTTTCCCAGAATCTCCAGTTAGCCCATTGAAGAAGGAAATATTTGGTTACTTCAAGTCTTTGCTTGATTCCATGGAAAGGAAGACGGAGGAGGGCCGTGCTAACTTTGAAAAAGCTTATGAATTGATTGTTAGACTTGGATCAATCAACTCAGGCTACATGCAAGATGCAAAAGAGAATCGTCGTGAGTACGATGAGCTTCGCGAGATGGCGCAGTGCCTTGGATTCCTTGTAAACAAAGAAGTTCCAGATCCATGGGTTGATACAGAAGAAATGGCAGAGCTATCAACAATTGATGGCATTATCAAGGTTCCTGCAAGACTCCTCAATGAAGCCAAGGAGCAAAAGCAGGCATCTATAGTTTCCGTTCAAAATGTTGATAACTTTTATGATGTTCTTGCAGATATGGAAGTTAACCTATTGGAACCACTTGGTTTTGATATTCACCAGGTCAGAATTGAAGCTGATCGTGCTACAGATGCAAATCGTATCGATACACTTGCCAGGCATTATCACCTCATTGATACTCCAGAAGACCGTCAAACTCTCATCCAACAATTCTCAAGCATCAAGCAGAACAAGGTTAATCAGGCTAAGTATCTAGCTCGTTTTGTTGCTGATGTTACACAAGTATTCCCAGAAATCGGTCCATCTGTCATGAAGAAACTTCATGAAGATTACAGGAAATATATTATTGCTGCCGCATCTCCAAAGATTGGTAATTCAGCTGCTGTTAAGCTCCACCTTGCTCGTTATATTGCTGAGCTTGCTCATTTCAAGATTGGCATTGAAGAATATTTCGATTGCATTACAATCACTCTCAAGTATTTCAGACCACGTACAGCCGAAATGCTTTGCACACTCCTTAATATTAGTGGTAAGTTCTTCGACAAGTACTGCGATCAGACACATACAAACATCCGCTCCGTTCTTTCAGAAATGAGCAGCCGCAAAGCTGAGATTGCTACCCACCAGTATGCAGTTATGATGGTTGACCAAACAATTAACTCTATTGATCCACCAAAGCAAGAAAGCATGCCAGTTTTCTATACAAACGCTTTCAACAAGTATCAGGCATTCATTACATACTACTTCAACAGCGAAATTGATCGCCCGAATTTCTCCAAGAAAGCCACACGCTATATAGAAAAGCTCATGGCACATCAAGAAACAACAAAGGTTGACATGAAGTTTATCCTTAAACTTGTCCTCGATCTTAATTCTTTCAGCGCAGCACAGTTATCTGCACTCGCACGCTTTGTTGCAGAGTTTTCAAATATCTACCCGCAGTTTGGAATGCAAGTGGCAGATATTGTTTGCGAAAGAACAAGAAGGTTCCTTGAATGCCCCAATACAAACTACAAGCAAAGGCTTGTCATGGAGTCCAGATTCCTTGCCGAACTTGCTGTTGCTAAGGTTGTTTCTGTTGAAGATGCCTTTAACTTTACAAACTTCATTCTTTCATTCAATGCACCACCTCCAAGCCACCTCCTTATTAAGATTGAGCGTCCTGGAAAGACAGCAGTTAAGAACAATAATAGAGACTTCCATAGAATCTTCATTGTTGCCAGGATGATTGAAACACTTCTTCCAATCTTTAAAGAAGGCCGTCACAATAATCAGCTCATCAAACTTATTACTCACATGCAGTTATATACAATTTCACGTACTCCAGTTCCAGCTAATGTTGCATTTAGGATCTCTGATATGCTTGATACACTTAGCATCGAACTTAAAAATGTCAAATTACCACATATTGAATCTCCAGCCGAGGCCAGAGCTGTCAGAGAAGATCCACGCAATGATTATGGATTAAATTGTCTTAGAAGACCAATACAAGTTGTTAAGAATAGACTCGATCTCATCGCAGAGCCAAGTTCAGACTCAGAAGAGGAAGATAATGCCGATGAACTTTACGAAACTGCATTCAATAGAGAAAAGAGCGAATTCATTGACCTCCTTGAGCAGACATCTAAAGCTAAAAAGAGCCAACATGATAAGATTAATATTCCTATAGAATTAATGACACAAACTGATCAATTCTTCCCTAAGTTTTCATCCAAGCAGGGTCCACAAGGTCCAATTGATTTCTACACATCCAATAATAAGTTTATTACAATCAATCCGGCAGATATTATGAAGTAACTCATGTTACGGGGCTAAATTAAAGGTTTTGATAATTTCATATATTAACAAATTTGCCTCATTCTATCAAGTACAATACGAAAATCTTATAATCCCTATTATTTGATGGCGATGGGCAATTATTATACTTTTGACAAATAAAAATTTACACGACAAAATTTATAATAAAGTTGTGTGGGAGTTACATTTTTTTCAAAAAGTTATAAATTAAATTTCACAGCAATGGGAGAGCTTCTCAATGATCCTAACGCAATCCAATCTCATATAGAGACACTCATCTCTCTTGAGGAGGCAAAAAATAAGAAATTACAGCAAGAAATGGACGAATTAACAAAGCAGTTTGCCCATCCGAACTCGCAGGTCACTATCATGGATTCTGTCTCGATAACTAGCAGCCTCATACCAGGAAAGAAGGTTTTCCTTAAACTAAACGGCTCAACATTCAGCCTTCTCCAAGGAAAAATGAAATCTGTGTTCAAAGCTCCAGATCAGTGCATGCTGCGCTTTGTAATGACAAATGGCGCAAGTGCTCTTCTCCGTAACAACAATGATTTCAATATAATGGCGCATTATTGTTCGGCAAATCAAATCAATCCGATTCAGATTGAACTCGTCACTGAAACGCAACTTCCAATAATTACACCCAACAAATTGTTTGAGACTCCTGTTACTGTACCAACAAGAGTTATTTTCATCTGCACACCTGAGTTTGAGTACGGCGTTTTACTGAACCTCCCTGAGGGCCTCGATTTCGAGAAAGGAAAGGAGCTAATTTTCAATGTATTACATCCTACTGAGACATTAATCCTTGAAGATTCTGACGGCGACAGTGTTGAGATCTCCTCTCAGGCGAGCTGGAACTACCTTTACGATGAAGCTTTGAATCAAACTCGCAAAGGTAATTATATCAAGCTATCATTAAAGTAATTTGTAAAAATTCGGAATTCTGTACTTATTCCATAAAAGAATATCTTGTTAAACTCATGATTTTTCTATTTATGATAAGCCTTCGAATGCTAAAACAAAATAAATTAAAAAGAATGTAATTTGAGAATAAGATAATTGTTTAAATTGCGTCGTAGCTCGCATTGCCGATGACTGTCTTCTTTCCGCATGTAGCAAGGAAGATAACAGCTGTCTTGACGCAGAGAGCGAACTCAACCCAGAATTCTTGGTTCGGGAGCGCTACAGTGCCCTTAATGAAGAAGAAGATTACAGCGCCGCCAGCGAAGTAAACGGCTGCTCCGACAGCAAGGACTGTAAGGAAGATGGCACCGCCTGTGACAGCTCCGGTGTATGGATGGACATCCCAGCAGACATTCTTAGTGTGAATGTAATAAATGCCGATAACAGCAGAACCAGAGAATCTCTGAACGCCAACTGGTGCCATCCAGACTCTGTCCATTGGAACTGAGTGATTGCAAACGAAGAGCATTGTTGTACGAGCACCGCCAGCCCCACCCTTGTATGTTGCAGCTGCATCAGCATGGATGTAGTCAACATTTGGAGCAAGTTCCAAAGTAGCGCCATACTCAGCATTACCGATAACAAAGCAGAAGCTGCCTGTTGTATTCTTCCAGCACTTCCAGATGTTACCCTTTTCCATTCCTGGGCATTGGTAACCAGATGGGCATGGAATTCTATCGATTGGTGAGTAGACAATGTTGACATCTTCATATGGATATGTTCCTGCACCAACTGCAATATTATGCTGGGATGTCGCTGGAATACGCTTCATATTAAGCTCAACATTGTGGCCGTCTTCATCGAAGTCCTTGTCCCAAACGATGCTATCGAAGACCTTAGGATCTGGCTTTGGTGTTGTTTTAACGCGTGGCCAGCGTGGTTGGCTAAACTTCATTGGGCAAGACATCTTTGTAGATGAGCCGAATGAAATTTCTTGGCCGCCAGTTCTTGTGTTAAAACCATAAGATGGTGAATCTGAAAGTGGAAGATCATATGGAGCGTTCTTAGAGCAACGAGCATTAATCTCGAGATCAATGTTCTGAACACCGCTATAAACAATAGTAGCACCTTCGTCGAGACTCTTTGCATTAATTGGGAGGATGTCAACATAGTTGGTAATCATGGCATCAGGGAAGCAGACCTTCTGGTCACTCTCATCCTTGTAGCAGAGCCAGCCAGCTGCTAAGATGTTGGAATATTCCTTGCAGTCCCATCCTGCTGGGCAAGAGAAGTTGCCAAATGGCGCATAATAATGCCAGACATGACAACGCTTTCCACGATAGGCAAGGTCAAACTGCTGCTCATCGATCTCTCTATCAGCATGATCGAGGACGATGTTGATATAGTGCGTTTCGTTTCTGACGAAGAGAGCTGTTTGTGGATGTGGAAGAGGTGTTGGTGTTGGTGTCTTTCCTGTTTTTGGCCATGTTGGATAGAAGTGGTAGTCTGGTGTGTAACCAGAGCCGCAAGACTGCTTTGTCTTGACATCAATGTAAAGTGTTGTTCCATCAACTTCGATTGTATTTTCGATGTTCATTTGGTTAGGTTTGAGGTTTTCATCGCAATGGAAGCGGACAATGCCATCAAGTGCATCACCACCCTTGTAGCGAATCTGAATACCACTGTGGAAGTTTGTAGGATCAATAAAAGAGGTTGTAATGTTCTTTTCGGCGAGACCATACGGATCACAGTCGTATTTATAAGTTGGATGCTGGATACTCTTGCAAACCCAGATGAAGGCATCTTCGAACTGGTCGCATTTAGCATCATCTGGGCAGAAGATTGGTCCGCATGGCTGGTAATGGAGTCTGACTGAAGACTTGGTGCCGCGAGCATCTTCTAAAGTAGCTTGTGTGACATAACCAGTGTTGGCCTTTCCATTAAGATTAGCGGCGTTGAAATCGTATTCCTGGTACTTGAGAGCGCATGTATTCGGTGGGACATCTGGTGGTGGCATCGAACGTATGCAAGATTCTGGAGAATCAATCTTCATCTCTAAATTATGTCGATCGTGATCGAGCATTACTGCAGACTTGAACGCAATTGTATTATCTGCCAAGGCGTCATTGCAATGCCAGTACACAATAGTCTGTCTGGAGCTAGTATCAGACATTATTGTATTCTGCACAGGGTTAGTAATGGCGATGCGATCCCTTTGCAGTTTCATATGATCATCTACAGTGCCATACGCTGTACATCCGGTGATGTCTTTGTCGCAAACCCAAACGGAAGCAAGTGTTCTGATGTCAGATTTGTTTGCTGGGTTGTAGGAGCGCTCGCAAGGCTGATAAAAGATCCATGATTCAACACCACTGATGGTATCCCAGATCATGTGGCCATAAGGTCCACCATTGTTGTCCTGAAGGTGCATATCAATTCCCTGTGTCTTAACATCGTCGTCACGCTCATCGTAATCGCACTGTGGAGAGTACATTGGTGTTGGAGCTGGAACAGCGCGCTGGACTGGGCAACCTCCGGAGTACTTAAGTGATAATTTAATTTCAGAAGGTTCTCCATACTTGATATCGTGGTGGAAGTTATAAATAGCAGCCTTTGGATCTGTTTGCTGATTATCACACTCAACTATGAACATTGTCTTCAGATAGAAAGTCTTGGGGTAAATTCGTGGATGTGTGATGAACTCGACGGAAACACCCTTGTCAAAGTTCCTTTCCATGATCGGAGCATAATCTCTATCAAAAATGTTTGCAATTGGGTAGCAAGTATCTCTGTTCTTAGTACAGAGAAGGAAATTCCTAAATTTGTAGTCATTGAAACTATTAGGGATTCTTCCCTGCTCGTGATCTTCATCTGTGAATGAGTCGCATAACTTGAAGTAACCAACATACGGAACATTATCGATTTCAAGCTCGAAAGTCTCAATTCCACGGTTTGCTAAGTCCTTGAGATCGTAGTAAGATCCGTTGATGTTTACTTCGCACTGTCCGCGTGTAATAGGATATTTGTTATACACGCTTAAAGCATGGCCTAATAGGCAAGTAAGCATTTTTTTTTTATAAAATGTGAGGTATTCGGCGGTTCAACATTTTTTTTATTTTTACGACGATATTATGTATTATATGTTGCCACGGAGAATGCTAGCGTGCACAGGGCAAAAAAGCGCGATCTTGAAAAATTATTTGATTATTTTTGGTACATTAGATATTCAATTGTCTGTTATTTCTATATTTGCGATTTTTACGGGATTTTTGCCATTTAGTTTTCAATTCGCTATATTTTTTATTCTAGGTTTGACTTCTAGACTGTGAGTGCATAAATTTATGTGTGCAAATGCATGTGGGGATTGGAATATTTCAATCTACATGATATCTGTTGAAATTGGATGCTTACTTAACCAAAATAATGTAAATTAAGGAAAAATTATAAGTGTTCATGTTAGAAAGTTGATTGGTTAGTTATATATTGGTTAATATTATATTATTAATTGCAATTTAAATATATAACTAAATCATTTGCTAAATATATTCAAAGAAACTCTCGCAACGAATAGCATGTTACGATGGGATGCAATAGTGGTAATAGAGTTTCTGATATTACTTCCATATATCCATGGTAATGGTAACAAATGAATATGTATGATTGCAACACATTTTTTTAATTAGATATTTACGTTGTATCATATACTTTAGTTATATTGAAATTTATTCCAAGAAATTATCATTTTATTTTTGAATTTATGAAAGACTATATCGATAGAGATATCAATGTTTTTAATTTCAAACTTCTTATAGCTACTAAATTGCTCGAAGAACTTTATTCAAAAAAATTTCTTCAAATAAACCATTTTCAGCTAATACATTTGATGGATCC
Organism: Trichomonas tenax; assembly: GCA_023091735.1. Classification (NCBI taxonomy): domain Eukaryota; phylum Parabasalia; order Trichomonadida; family Trichomonadidae; genus Trichomonas; species Trichomonas tenax. The sequence continues at coordinate 18,015 of JALKBU010000027.1, forward strand.
ATGAGATTACCTTGATAGTAAGCGGGTTTATCAAGCTTAAAATAGAAGCTTGCTGTTTCGAATTGTTCATAAAAACATTTTTTGATTAGAAGTCTCTACAGCCTTTCAGTATGACTATGGTTGACACCGGGTTCAATCTGAATGATCTCATTATAGCTTTTCTTCCTTAGATCTATATTGTGCTATGAAAAAAATTATATAAAAAGTGACAATCAATAATGAGTTCTCAAGGCCTTTTGCAAACACTTCGTTCGTGGCTTGTTGAGAAGAAGACAATTGATGAATCAGTGCCCGGATTCATCTCCGTAGATGATGAAAAGATCAATTTACAAGACTTCGCAAACTTTCAGGTCAAGAAAGATCCAAAACAAAGATATACCATGCAAAATATCTATATATTAGCGAAATCTACACGTTACTCCAATTATGCAAAAGAATGTAAGACACTTCATATCCCAGCTCTTTTGTATGGTGATTCAAAGATCGTTTCTGCTTATTTAACAGGAGCTTCCGATGAATTAGAGGGATTAATCGTAGAGGGACAAGAAGAGGCCAAAACAGCCGAGCAGGAACAGGCTCCAGTCCCTGAAGTTCCAAAGATTCCAGAAAGAGTTGAAAAAGTACCAGAGCCTCAGGAAGTCAGGCCTCGTCCTTCATATGCTGAACCATCGGTCGAAAATAAGATTCGTGATGAGTTCCAAAGACTTGCTAGTGAAAGTACCGGTGAAGATGTTGAATATGAATTATTGAGACCAATTGATTCAGTATTGATTTGCGGTTTCAACTTCAAAGCAATGCTCGAGCACAATACGCCACAAATGCAAACCCAAACACACGAATCTCATACAGAACAATCTTTCATCGCTGAAAACCAAGTCCGTAAGTTCAATAAGCCAATTATTATTGTTCCATTGACAGATATGTGCGCCATCAACAATACAAACATTAAATCATTCCTTCTCGATAATACATGGAGAAAGCCAGATGAAGGTGGTGATGCCCACTTCCCGATCAAGCATAACCACACTGTTTCATCTAAGTCAATTGATTTCGAGGTCGTTGCTGAGCCATCTATCTTAGGTAAAGATGACTGGAAACATGTTGTTGCAATTTTCTTGAGTGGCCACGCATGGCAACTTAATGATATTCCGAAGGAAGAATATCAAGATTCGAATAATCCAAGGATTGATTATGGCCGTTTATTCGGAAAATACCTCGGAATTTATGTTTATTTCGATGATGATCAAAATATTAAGCAAGTTGAGCAATGGCGTGTTAAGACTCATAAATTGTCAAGCTCCCAGCGTTTCCTTGATTCAACAGAAGTTTCTCAGATATGGACTGAAATCGAAGAGAAGCTTCGTTTGATGAAGAAATAATTCCATTTTTTATTATTGATAAAGTATATGATATAATTTATTTGAGAAACATATAATGTTTTCGTATATCAAAATAAATGAAAATTTTTTATTTTAAATTATTTCAAAAGAATTGTACATATATCATTCACCTATGTTATAAAATCAAATATTTCCGGCAGCACATAAAGAAACTTGAATTAAATTGAAAAATCAAAATGTCGGACCATGCCTTTAACCAATTCAATATTGATGGATCGGTCCTTTATATGGTCTCCTGTGCGCCCCCTCGTTGAACAAAGGAAAGCGAGTTCAAAAACAAAAATGCAACATTGCAAGTTTGTGTCACTTTTCAAATATTTAAAAATGATGGAAACAGCGCGAATTGAGAAAGAGAATCAACGCCTGATTCGCAAAATGTCTTCCACAGGCCCCAATCCGCGCAAGCTTGTTATACATCCGATGTTCAAGAACTTTATGTCAAGAATTACGGATGGACCAACACTTCAAAAGAGTTTCGAGAAAATCAACTATTACGAACCAAATTACCAATTCACAAGCGGAAACTACGCGATCATTATCCCACCAGAAATCCCAATCGTTAAGCAAGTTATAAATGATTTAAATAACACGAAAGAAGTTCCGAATGTTCAATTCTGGTTCCAGCCGCATCTCACAGACGTAGTTACTGCCTACCTCGTCGACACCGACAATGCTCCAGCGAGCATTCTCAAGACTTTCCCTGAAGAAAATAATTCTGCCGAAAAAGCGGGAAGAAAAGAGAGGAAGAATCTCGAAATATATGACTTGGGCATCGAACTTCTTCCACTTGACGAGGACGTATTGACAATGAACCAGAGGCTATCATTTGTTGAAGGCTGGATTTTAAGAGATTTGACGATTGTTTCGAACGTCCGCAAAGCATTCGACATACTCATCCAGAAGATGGGTGCATATTCAAGTATTACCGCAATCGGATCTTATGCCACAGCGATTGCCAAAACGCTTCCATCAGCAAACGATCTCAATTCCCTCCATCTTATCATTATCGACAGAAACACAGACTTAATCACCCCGTGCATCACTCAAATGAACTACGAAGGCCTGATCGCAGAATACTTCGGTATTAACTGCGGTTTGGTTTCATTGAATGCAGACTCTAAGAACCTTATGCTCCTTTCTTCTCAAGTTGATCCACTTTTCCGCTCATTTTGCCATCTCAATCACTCCGAATTATCTCATGAGATCGCCGTCAGAATGCAACAGCTTTCAGGTGCTCTTTCAAAGAAGGACAACCAAAACTTTAATGATATGGTTGGAAACTTCCGTAAAACCGCCCAGATCACACTTGATAACAAGACAATTACAGACCACGTCAATATTGCAGAAGAACTCTACAACAGGATGACAAAGAGTCGTTATATCAAACAGTCAATGAGTGGTGAAGCCGATGCCCTTGAAGGAAATGCTTCTCTTCACAATCTTGTTACAGAGATGCTCGAAATCGGTGGAGATTTGAGAGAGGAGGCTAGAATGCTTTGCCTCGAAACAATGCTCAAGGGAGGTATACCAGATTTCCAGAAATATGTCCAACAGATATGTTTCAACCATGGCATCCAACAAGTTCCTTATCTCATGAGGTTATGTGATTGTGGAATGCTCGATAAGCCAATTGTTAAATGGGCGAACTTTATTAAGCCATTCAAGCTTTACAATACAGAGTACGATAAGCAAGGAGATGAAGCTGCAATGTCATATCTTGGCTATGCTCCACTTTCTGTCCGCTATGTCGAGAACATTGTCCACAAAGATTTTGCAACTGTTCAAAGAGTTGTTGGCGATAGCTTTGAAACATTCCAGAGTGGTATCCCTCAACAGAATGCTGCATACATTGTTTTCTTTGTAGGTGGATGCACGCACTCCGAACTCAACTCTCTTAGAAGGCTTGCTATCAAAGGCCCGGCTAAATTCTCTGTTGTTACAACAAATATGTTCTCATCCAGAGAATTCTTCGAGTCCATCGGATTCGCCATTCCTGGATGGAAGCCAATACATGTCTAAAAATGTTTTATCAATATCAACAAACAAAAATACTATTATGCATCGAAATAAGAGGGGGAAACCTGTTTTGCTGGCTCAAACTTAGTACACAATGTTATTCCCACATATAGATGCTAAGCTCTAGATTTATCTTTTGGATTATTTTTAACCAATTCATCATTGACAAATATAAAACTGAATCCAGCTGGTCAAGGAATATTAATTATGATTCATTGTAGCGCAGTCAGAATAAACAAAAGTACTTAACCAAAAAAGAACCAAATTTATTAAGCCAAATTAGGTATGCAAATTTGCTAGGCCACGCTGTTTCTTGCTGCGTATTTCCAAAATGAGCATATATGTAGAAAAGTTAAAGTACTTGGAAAATATTACTCCATGGTGTCCAACTCTCGAAACCAGGCTATATTCTTAGCTATTGCATCCAATGCTTCTACGCATTGATGGTATATACACCATAGTACTTGCAATGGCTATCATTAAATTTAATATGAGATCAGGTTTAATATTTCATCAAAAAGTCATAAAATAAGTTTGCAGTAATGTGCATTGAAGTACACATAAGAAATATATGCATATCATCTACATTAAATACAATGTAAACAACTCTGCATTCATATTCAAATAATAACTCTCTTTTTATTTTAGAAATCATATCTTTGAGCCTTAAGCATTGGAAATTTGTTCTATTTGTATGCATACAATTGAATTACGAAACTAAATATCATATGATAGATCTCAAACGATTATAACAAAAAAAAACGCTGATTTGTTTGTAACGAATATCGAATTTATGTGTTGGTGGTTGACTCTGTAAATGCTGGCCATTGGACGAATATAACAGGTCTGAAGACAGGTTTCAATAGAACAGAAGTAGAAAAAGTATATTATAATGACAACGAATACGAAGCATATGGGTATTTTAGTTAGAAGTATATTTTGCTTATAGACAAAAAGGAGGTAACTTGTTAAGAGCTCACTTTTTTGGGTTCGGACCACAAAAAGAAGATGCATCTACTCTGATAGCTAATCAAAATTTGAGAGGCAATCAAGCAAGGTAATTAAGGACCTGGATTCAAAAAGGGATCAAAGAAGCCGAAATACAATACAACTTCGTCTTAATCCTGGATTTTCAATCTGTTTTCAATGTGTAAAGCATATTTAAATAGCACTTTAAATGTTGCATCAAAATTACTATATCTATTCATGCTTGTGCAAATTCTTTATGCCATTTTGCTTAAACAAGCCAAGCTCCAGCTGAAACATAGTGAAAGTTATAAACTTGAATACTTTAAAGTGGAATTATCATTTAAAATCAAACATGACTATATGTTAGTATGAATAATTATATTAATTAATTTGAGTACTGAATGGCTATTGAAGAGGTATAGTAAATGGTAGCTCTTTCGAAAAAAAAAAATCTTATTAGTATTGATATATGAGAACTATGCATCGATTGATATTCATTAACAGTGATAAGATGGTGTAGAAACTTTTACAAGTTCAAGAAGAAGAAAGACACTTTAATGATTTTTCCCCTTGAAAAAGGGTAATTTTATGGTCCATATAATGACAGATTTACCACCCGGAGTTTCACCCAAAGCGTACCCGCTCGCCTCTAATGAGCTCAACGCAGCCATCTTAGAGCTTGTTAAGGACGCTTCACAAAACAAACAGCTCCGCAAGGGCGCAAACGAAGTAACAAAAACACTCAACCGATCAGTCGCGGAAATAGTTCTCATCGCAGGTGATACAGATCCAATCGAAATCGTTATGCACCTTCCTCTTCTTTGCGAAGATAAGAATGTTCAATATATTTTTGTTCCTTCACGCGCTGCTTTGGGTCGTGCCTGCGGTGTCTCCCGCCCAGTTGTCGCTTGTTCAATTGTTAAGAAAGATAACTCTCGCCTCAAGAAGCAAATTGATAATTTGAAGATTAAGATAGAACAAGCCCTTGTATAAAATATAGATACTTTTCAACTATAATAAAAAATTAGAGAACCTGTGCAAAATATTATATTAATAATTTTGAAAATATTAAACTTTAACAAATAATATAAAACATGTGATGTTAAGCTGAAACTGTGGTTGTAATGTTCCTGAATCACTATTGATTTCAATATTCAAAAATCAAAGTAGCAACAATCATTCATTAATTGAGATCAACAACAGCTTTAGATAGAGTTTTCATCACTTTTATATAATGTTTACTTTGTTGATTTTCCTCGCTTCATCAAAGAAAGTTTATGTCAATGTCAAAAGTGATATGAACAGGAGTTGCATCGATACCAAAGGGTGTTCGATCAATGAAGCGCGAAAAATCATAGAAAATGGCGATGAAATTTTTATAATAGATAAAAAACTCAACAAAGAAGAATCACAGTTACTTCTTGACTTCATAAATCAGACAGCAAGTCGAAATATATCCGTTTTTGGATCTGAAACAGAGATTTTATCACCGAATTATCCGATTTCCGAGTCAGCAGCGATTTACACCGAAGATTCAATGTTCGGAATTGATGGATTCATTTTCAATGACTTTAAAATACCAATATTGAACGGTCAAAGATCAAAATTTGATATTTCAAATTGCATTATGCTAAATTCTGATGCATCAGTAAGCTCAATTATCGCTTTTATCGCATGCAATTTATCATTTGTCAATGTTACAATGATAAATCACACGGCAAATTCACAATCTATCCTTATAACGATTAATTCAACGGTAAATATAGATAGATTCGAATTTATTGGCAATTTTATGGAATCTAAAGACATAAGAGCAGCATTACACTTCGTTGGATCAAATGTTACATTCAACAATTGCGAATTTTCTTCAAACAAAATGAGACTTCCATTGATTGCTTCTTCTACCAATTCATCAATATCAATCTCTTTGTCTTCATTCCAGAGCAATGATTTGATCGTTATTGCTGCAGCAGAATCATTTTCGACATGTTTCATAAACTCGACGAAATTCGACAACAACAAAGGAGGTCTGGTTTCAAGTGTTGCAACGTCTTATACAGCTCTCGATGAAGTCCAGATTACAAATCATTTCACGGCCGAGTGCTTATTTGGAATAACAGATTCCAACTTCTCTTTCACACACGTTAAAATGAGCGAGTCTCAGATAGGATATATCACATTTGCCAACACGAATGAAGGCAAATATTACTATTGCGAGATTGAGCACCTTAATATGACAGATTGCCATTCTGTTGGATCTCTGTTTACTCAAACAAGTGGAAGGCTTATCGCTAAAAACATATCTGTATCGAATTTGACGTCAGAAGCCGAAATTGTGATCATTAGTCATCAAAATGGTGTCGAAACATTAATTGATGATATCACTCTATCTTACATCACATCATCTCTCGACTTGTCGACAGCTCTTGCTTCAGTTAATACAACAAAGATTGATTTAAGTCATGCAAACTTTGAACAGAATCAAGTTTGTGGTGCCTTATTCGAAAACGGATCAATATCTGTTTCCAACTCCGTTTTCTCAGCGAATCAGTGTTTTCCACAAGGAAACTCACTTCCTCTTGCTATCATTACTGCAAGTACTTCAGATAATGTCAGGCTTTCTAATAACTTATTTAAGAACAACTCCGCACTCACAGGTGCTGTTTTCTTCGCTAATGTCACTGGATCAATTTCTAGTAACACCTTCAGCAGAAATCAGGCTATTCAAGGAGGAGGCATTGTTGGCAATGTGATGAACATGACCGTAGACGATAGCGAGTTCAACGATAATACTGCAATGGTCAATGGTGGTGTTGCATCACTTGTCAATGGAAGTGCAATTTTCAACAGATGTAAATTTGTTGGAAACACTGCAGCAGAAGGTGGTGTTTTCTCCACTAAGAACTGCACTTCTATTATAGTTAAAGACTCTGTTGCACAAAGGAATAGTGCGGAGAACGCAACATTCATCAATGATGAAAATTCTCTGCAAATATGGCTCCCTAACACAGAAGTTGATGATGAATTTGTGAAAGCGATGTTTGTTTCAGAAATATTGAATATTACTGGATCAAAATTCAACTGCAAAGTTAGATGTATGGAAGCAAATCCAGAATTGTTAAAGATATCGTTGGAGGAAAAAGTTGGAGAAGTAAGAAAAGAAAATAAGGAAGAAGAAGAGGAAAAGATCAATGAAATCAAAATTGATCAAGGAAATGAAGAAGAGGAAGTTGAAATAGCTGTTAACACATCCAATGTTTACTGGCTAATGATTCCTATTGTAGCCATAATTGGAATTTTCATACTATTGAAGAGAATGGGATTCAGGAATATTCTTAGCTTATTTAATAGATTTGGTTCAAAAAAAGAACACCATATATTGTAAATAAAATAGATTGTAAATTAATACATAGCTTTCTTTTTAATTGCAAATAAACAAATTCTAAACAAACATCAAAACTCACTCATGATCAGCTGCATCGGGATTTTCCTCATTGGCCTCAGATTGTTTTGGAACAAATTTAGTTGGCTCAAGTGTTAATGCAGAAGCACAGTCTTCTCTCTTGAAGATTCCAACAAGTCTATCGGCGCATTCAAAGAAATGATTTCTGTTAGAGACAACGATGAACTGGGCGTCAGTGGTCTTCTCTCTCAAGTAGTTTGCAATGATCATGACGTTGTTATTATCAAATGCCGCATCAATTTCATCCATGACATAAAGTGGAGTTGGCTTGAACTGGTGGAGTGAGAAAACTAATGCAAGTGAGCTGAGAGCCTTCTCGCCACCACTAAGGTTTGCAATATGCTTCCATGACTTTCCTGGTGGTCTGACTGAGAATGTGATGCCTTCAGAGAATGGATCTTGTGTATCAACAAGTTCGAGATCAGCATCGCCACCGAGTGTCAACATCTGGTAGATCTCTTTGAGCTTCTTAGTGATTTTGACAAAACCATCAAGGAACTCGGTGAGTCTTTCACGACGGAGATCCTCGTATTCTCTTTGAAGCTCAGATCTCTGTGTATCGATGCGCTGAAATGCATCTAACTCTCCTTGGTAGACTTCATCTTTGCGCTTATATTCTTCGATGGCAGAAATGTTTGCATTTGTATTCCTAACTTTGTCTTCATATGCAGCGATTTCAATTTCGATCTCATTCTCATCTCTCTCTTCCCATTCTCTGAGGGACTCTTCTGGAACATTGAATTCTGTGAGTTTCTTGGTCAAACGCTCCAATAAAGCTTGATCGGCCTCGAGTTCGGCTTCGGCATCCTTAACTGCTTTCTCTGACTCTTCAAGTTCGCTGCTAGCTTCATCAAGCTCGTCCTTGAGTTTCTGCAATTCTTCCTTGATAACTTCAAGGCGGTCCTCTGTAGAAGAAGCTTCTTTAGCAAGGGTATTATACTTTTCTTGTGCTTCTGTGAACTTCCTTTCTGAATCAGCAAGTTTTGGAGCAAGTTCGGATATCTTAGAGGCATTTTCTTCTTGTTCACGCTTAATATCATTGATGCGTTTCTCTGATTTCTCATTCTGTCTTGTGAGGCTGCTTACTTTCTGCTTGTCTTCAGCAATGCGCTTGTTCAATGTAGATAATGAATCTCTGAAGCTTTGAACTTTAACTTTTTGAGCTTTAAGTTCGATACCACCAACATCTTTGATCTTTGATTGAAGCTCGTCAACGATCTTCTTAGCAGCAATTGCTGCAGACTTGGCATTGGATAGCTGAGGAAGGAGAGAATTTATGCTTTCTTCAAGTTCTTCGATTCTCTTTGTATCACTCTCTGAAATTTCTGGTTTGACTGCGGTTCTTAATCTTTCCTCGATTGTCTGGATTGCATCCTTTGTTGACTGAAGCCCCATAACTGCCTTTTCATATGCAACACGAGCTGCTTCTGGATTGAGAGACCTAAGCTGGGATTGGATTGAATCAATTTCGCGTCTGAGTTCTGAGCATTCACGATCAAGATCTGCAAGTTGGAATGCAAGTTTCTGGACTTCCTGTTCATCAAAAGTATCCATACCGCCACTTCTTGGCTTGCTGCGACCACCGCCAGTCATTGTACCTGCTGGCTCAATGAGGTCGCCACTGAGTGTAACAACTCTTTGTCTCTGACCATAACCAATCTCTTTAGCTCTTTCGATCGTGTCTGTAACAAGAGTATCTCTGAGAACATGATACAAAGCATTCATTATGTCATCCTTCATTGATGGATCTTTCACTGTGCAAAGGTCAATCAATCTCTCAGATCCGGCTGGTGCTTTGAAATTGTTGTTAACTTGACGTATCTTGTTGAGCAAAATGAATGTTGTTCTTCCGAGGTTCTTTGCCTTCAGCTCATCAAGACATAATTTACCTGTCTCGTCATTGTCGACAACAATAAAATCGAGACCACTTCCAGCAGCGTAAGTGATAGCAACATCATATTTTTTGTCAATTGTAGCAAGCGAGCCGAGTCTTCCGTAGTATCCCTGAACATTCTCTCTACGTTTGAATGCTTCAAGGCCTTCAACAAGTCTGTTCTTCTGTTGGTTCTGCCTGCGCTGTCCATCGAGTTCGTCATGTCTGACAGCCACTGTTCTTCTTTCAGCTTGCTTTTGATCATAAATTTGACGCTTTTCTGCAAGAACTCCATTTAGACGCTCAATTTCTTTCTCTTCGAACTCTGCACGTGTGCCGAGTTCTTTCTCCTCGTTTTCTCTTTTCACAAGTTCAACTTGTGCTTTTTCTAAGTCTCTTTGAAGTTCTTCATTAACTCTGATAGCTTCATCGACACTATGCCTGATTGATTTGATTTCATCCTGGTAAGAAGCAACTTTCGATGATATTGCTGTTTCATCTGCGTTCTTATCAGATAATTCTGTCTGAGCCATTGTAAGTTTGATCTGAAGTTGCGATGTCTCATCTTTCGTGTTTTGATACATCTTTTCCATCTCTTCCTTGGCTTTATTGTATTCGATTTCCTTCTCAGCAACATCCTTCTCAGCTGTCTCAATTGAGTGATTCAAGCTTTCGATTGTTCTGCCTGATTCTGATATATCTTTAGTAAGTTTAGTGCGTTCTTTTTCAAGCTGATCTTTGATGTTATTAAGAGTCTTGTTATTTAGTTCGAGTTCGGCATTTGTGTTCTTAGCTTCTCTAACCTTCTTGTTAGCATCATTTGCTTCTGATTTTTGCCTTTCGAGACTCTTTTCAAGGACACTCTTTTCTTGATTCTTATTATCGAATTTTGTTCTATCTTCCTTATGGGAATCAACAAGCTTTGCGTGAGACTCTGTAGCATCCTTGACATGCTTCTGATCTTCTGTAATCTTTATTGTGAGACCTTCCTTTTTGTTGTTGATTTGAGCTGCATGGAGGATTTTGATTGTGTTCTGCCAGTCGAGGTATTGCTGAGCTTCGTTTTTTGAATCCTCGAGTGCGTCTCTTTCTGCTTTAGCGTGTTTCATCCTGCCAATTGCTTCATCTCTTGTGATATTGATTTGAGCAATTTCTTTCTCTTTGTTTTGAATTGGTGGAACGTATTCACTTGTACCAATAACGTCTTCAATGTAATCAAGTAAACCAACTGAACTGGCGCTTGTTGCCTTTGGTTTCATTTGAGCAATTGAGCCAACTTCACCTTGAAGGATAAGGAATCTATTGTGATCAAGATCGATTCCCACATTCTTCAAAAACGTAGTGATTTCTGTATAAGATGAAGGTCTATCATTCCAATAATAATTTGAAGCTGCATTTGTTCTAACATCACGTCCTATTGAGAACTCTGAGTTTGGGACTTCTTCTTCACCAATAAATTTGGCAAAAATAACTTTGACTGATGCTTTTGTTAAATTTGGATATTTTGTGCTTTTGTGAATTAAATCCTTCAAAACATTTTGCCTCATGTGGCGAGCTTTGTAACCGAAAACGAAAAGCATCGCATCTATGACATTTGATTTTCCAGATCCGTTTGGGCCGACAATGCTCGTAAAACTAGGATGAAATGGGCCTATTTCCTTCACTCCAGCATAGCTCTTAAAGTTTTCGACTTGTATGCTCTTGATAATAAGTCTTTCCTCGTTTTCACTCATCCTAATTGTTTTTTGATTCAGTGACCGTTTATAAATTCCTCGAGGAATTTTTTATAAAGTTTAAGAAAATGCTGAATATCTGAGCTATATTGTTATGCTTAATTAAAGTTGAATTATATCTTGAGTATAGCGCCTCATAGAACAAATTTTAATTCATCCAAATATATCCTTCTAAAATGGTATTTATAATTTAAAAGATAGCTAACATCCATGAAATTTTATCCAAATTTTCATTTATGGATTTTGAATTTAGTACATTTATCTTATTGGAATTTATTAATTTCATATTTGATTGAGGAACTCTCGTATTATGTATTTCATAACCTTATCTTGTTAAGATATATCTTTATGAGATCTTATAAAATGTTTAGGTTACATTTTCAGGATTTTTTTCTTAAAAATCCTGCTTTCGTGTAAATTCAATGAATGCTATATAGGATTTAAATGATTGAACATATAAAAACATGTTTAAAACAAAACTACAAACAAATATTATTAAAATTAATATATTAAATACGACATAGTGTCAAATATAATCTATCCCAGTAATATCCGAGATCTGGTGGATTGTTTGACATCATTTGCTCAGCTGTTTCAAGAAATCTCTTCTTAGTTAGGTGACGAAGTCCAGACCAAATTGACATATCATCGAATTTGAAAACTTGAGCAGAACAAAGGCCAAGTTCACCAGCTACAGGTCTTAAATACTCAAATGGGATACTACATTTTGGTAAATCATCAAAATCTTTCTCCAATAGTTTCTTATAGTGTTCCTCTTTTGTGAATCCTCTTCCTACTAATTCATGTGTCTGTTTTCCTGGTATGTATACCCCTAATTTATCTGAGATTTTGGCCAAAATTTCTTCTGAAGTTATTCCTACTTTAAACGAAACATCCCATAACTCATCACTTCCTGAATCGACAATTCTTTTCACGAAATCACGTGATACTAATATTCCAGAACTTGTTAGTAGCATTTGGAAGAAATATCTCTCTTCAACACAGCTTCCAATCATATATGTTTCTGTTAGGGGATTGTGTGATCTTGTTGTTGTTTCTAGCCAATCGAAAAATCTATCAAGTTTAATATATGCTGCGTCACCAATAATAAAAAGCCAACCTGCATCGGACCTATCGAGGAAAAGCTTTAAAGAGTTATATAGCAAGAATGCACTTGGATTTATCTTTTGTTCGGGCATTTCAGTAATTGTTATGGATGATAAATTGCATCCATGATTTGTCCATGCATTGACTGAATACATTTCAACACCATCTATCATAGGTCGTTCGAGAAATGGGTCTATCCACTGATGCTTCATTAAGCATTGAAATGGAGATGCCTCATATTCACTGTCTAATACCATCACGTATACTTTTTCTGACTGCCTTTTACTTGAAAGTTTTTGTGGTGGCGGATTTGCTCGCAATTTCCAATTATATGTCTTTGGTTTAAAAACTTGGCGCTTTTCGAATTGCTTTTGTGGATTTTCGTCCTTGATAGTCGAAAGGAAAACAAGTCCGATTAGAAGTGGAATCAATGTAATTACCAAAACTCCAGTTCGTGGAGCATATTTCTGCTTCATTTTCACAAAAAAGCGGGAATCTAAAATTTAACAGGGGCTACATTTTCACATTGAGAGCTTGGAACAAAAATTTTATGATATTTTGACTTCCTGGTATGTATTTGTTTTAAAATTGTCTAAATTTACAAAGTCCACAAATTTAGGACGATAAAAAAAAGAAAGATGAAAGTTTCTTGTATCTCGGTCAATTCTAAAATTTTTTCTTCTGAAGGGAACAAAATTTCAACAAAAGACATATTCCCTGTTAATGATGACGAAATCGAGCTGCATAAAGCGTTATTTGAGTGCTTGAATCCTATTATCAAAAAATACAAGACAGGAACTCTTGAAATTAAGGACATCGAATCGGTTTTATCGAAAATAAAGGAATTTAAGGAAGCTCAGAATATTTATGATATTTTCTGGTATTTATCTCTTCTTAATGATCCAAATAAAAAAGAAACGCCCAATGAAATCATTAAAATGCTCTCTACTGATGATGAAAATCCTCAAAAAGGTAAGAGAAACAAGAATTATATGACTCTTTTTAGGACATTGTTAAAATTAGCCATTGTTATTGATGACGATGGGAGTGAAGAAGAAATCGAAGAGATAGCACAAGAGTTTGCCACCGATTATCTCATTATTGGTGGTACCACTACTCTCAAAGACTTCCTTTGGGGCATTCAGCAATACCTTGGTAAGAATGATATTACAGACGAAAAGGAAACCAAAGGCAAAAATGTTATCGAAATTTTCAGACAAAAGTTACTTAACATTAGGAATAACAGAACAATCACAGATGTAGATAGAACCGTTATTGATGCGATATTGAACCATCAATTTAAATTTAAGGATGACGCAATATTTTCTATTTTGTTCAATACTGTTTTCTCAGGTGTTGATATAACAGCTAAAGCAATCAAAGAATTTGCAACAAAAATCGAAGAGCCAGAAATTAAAGAAAATGAAAACAATTTCAATATTCTTCTCATTTATCTACTCAGAAACAACTTCGATGGCTTCGCTAAAGGATTCTACAAGATTACAGGTGACTACATTTTAGAATTTGTCGTTATTTTCTTATTGAAATTAATTACAAACAACAGAAGTGATTTACAATTTGACAGCAAGGGAACTTTATTTTCCATGGCTGTGCGTCGTTATTGCCAAAACATCTCAGCAATTTGTAAAGATGAAGATGCTGAGAAATATGTTCCAAAGTATCTCTCTTTATTGAGCAATAGCTATGTTCCACAGTGCTTCATCCCGGATATGAAAGAGATTTACATCCCTGATATTGCTTTTGCTGAATCAAGTGTTAAAATTATGAAAACAATTCGTATGGCTCTCAAATCCAATCCAATTAACTATGATAAAATCGTCAAGAAACTGAATGATAAATCAACTCTCGAATTATCTGATTTAATCTTAGAATATGTTAATTTAGAACTTATCAAGCTCCTAGATATCCAGGCAGTAATAGACAAGCTTCAGCCCAACATCCTCGTCAAAATTATTAATATTTTGAATGTTCAATTAGAAAAAAACAAAGAGAAAAAACTTGAAGAAGAGATCCGTGGTTTTCTTTCAAAATGCATGAAACGATCCATGGATTCCATCGTCCGTGATGCCGCTGTCCCTGTTTTCCCAATGTAATTTCAGGCAACAATTTTTATTTACTAATAGAGTTACTAAAGTATTGTATATATTATCAACAGTTTATTTTTGTTAACCTGTGTTGGTTTTGATTGGATTTTTTTCAAAGCAAAATGAATCAAAATATGAATCTTATTATTTTCACTACAACATGTATATAAATAAAAGTTTACATATCAAATAAATAAAAATTAAACAATAGAATAAACCTCGATTCTTTGTCCGAATCTCACCGACTTTGTAGAGAGAACAAGTTCATAGCCAAGATCGTAAACAGCATCAAAAGCAGGACGTGTAAGCAAGATCATTGGTTGGTAGTAGATGGCCACCTCTAAGTCTTGAGTGATTCTCGGCGTTAAGAAGTCGAAGTGTGGTGCGATCGTCATGTCACTCTCTACGAAAGCATTTTCATAGACAGAGATTGTAATCTTATATCTGTAGTTGAATGGTAATGCCCAATCTCTTATCTTCAAAGCGAATAAGATCAAGTCATTGACGGCCTGTGTTGCTGTCTTATCTGTTAAAGCGCCACTAACGACTCTGAATGCTTGTAAGGATCTAAAGATTGGCTGCAAGTCAGGGCCTTCGCTAGCAAATTCCATAACCTTTGTGGTGACCTCCACAGCGTGATTATCAACAGCATCATCGAGGAATGCTATATATGCAACACCCAAGAATGGTGCAATTTTGTGTGTGAATCCAGCAGGAACGAAGCTGGAAATTGTTCTATCCAAAATGGCATTTTCTCTTACCATTCTCCTTGCAATGCCTTTCTTAATTGTCTTATCAACAATGATAAGAGCATAATCAATCTTGACATCGTTCAAAATCAAGTCACTGATTGGCCTCAATATTAATTTGAACAAAAATACAGATCCATCCGTAGTCCTTCTTTCTGCATTGAGGATTTGTTGTTCTTGTGGTGGTAAATTGCATTCGATGTTGACTCCGTTTTGTGCAAGGAAAGCATCGATCTTAGTGACACCATTTATTGGTCTCGACAAGAATGTGTCATAAACTGATGGAGATGCGTATCTAATTGTGTTTGATGAATCAATCAAGAACGTTGGATCGATAACACCTGAGAAGGCTTCCTCTTTGAGTTCTCTAATCAGGTCGAACTTCTTCGTTTTTCTCGTCTTAGAGTCATCAAGAGGAGTATCTGTCCCATCCAAGAGATAGGCAGCAGTCAATGAAATAATCTGAACAAAATCATCAATCAAGAAACTGTTAGTTAAAATTGCAGCAGAGAAATATATCATTAAGCATAAGACCAAAACGACATACAAGGTCATTGAGTTCATATCCACCCATTGCTTGGAATACTCCTCATCACTAGCCTCGATGATTTTGTTGTACTGTGTTGGAACTATCATTTGCCATGCAACGTTAAGAGATATAAAGATCTCTCTGATTAAAGGATCATCAAACGTATAGTTTTTATCACTGTTCATAAACAGTTGCAAGTTCATACAAAGTGCATTGATTGCGCCTGCAAGCGAATGGAAATTGTTTTTTGTTTCCTCGAATATGTAGTCAGACGTGTAATACTCAGAAATGTTATCCATGAATAATAATGACTTCATATACAACAGGTTATAGTATGTTGTGTTCAAAAACTTGTCTACATCTAATGGGGTTTCATTTGCGCCACCAACTTTGAGGGCAACTAAGCTACCTGTTAAGGTGATTAAGCTAGATACATTAGACATAAATGTCAACTCTTCAACACCCAAAAAGATGCCTGATTGTCGATTCTTTATACTGTTAACGAACAATAACATAACACCGATTGTTATAGCTTCTATTAAGAATGCATGGAAGATCAAGAGAATAGATCTCTCTGTACTTGTTGCGAACTGTCTTGGAGGTGTTTGACACATCATCTGTTTAAGATAAAAGGCCTTTGTGGATTCAATCTTTGATGAAATGCGAGAGGACTTGTGCATAATATGCTCGATTTTCTCTATCATCAATGAAATTCTGTTCTTGGGGATCATCATAAGCATGTGGAAATATTTGTTATAGCATGAATTCAGGTATTGAATGACGCAAATATCAGCAATTAATAATACAGCCATTACAACGTATGCGGCGATTAATAGTGCGGAAACTTTCTTGTTAACTGTATCTTTCATGCTCTCACGGATTGGAATCGAAGATGTAGAGATAAAAGTCATAATCCTGTTAATGACAGTGATGCAATTTTCATATGAATTTGCGTATTCCATCTCAGAGATGTTATAAAGATATGAAGAGAAAACGAGGCAGTTGAGCAAAGCAGGGAAAAATCCAAATTTTCTTATATGTGAATCAGCGAACTTGAATTCAATCAAGGAATTACCTTCCAAATAAGTAGATAGATTGAAGTACTTGAATGAATCAAACTTCTGATATAATCCATCGATTTGATCTGCTATTTTAAGTGTGATGTTTTCGATATCACTCGTGTAATTTTTCAGCAAAGATGGGTAAAGCGAATATGTGTATGAATTGAGGAAAATGTTGTTCTCTAGATTGTCTTTTCCAATGTAATAACCAATAGAAGAAGCGTAAAGCATTGCTGTGATGTTATTAGAAACATCTGTGAATTGAGACATCATGCTGATAATATCGCGGGGATAGACTTGGAAATTATGAACGATAACGAAAGCACAAACAATGATTAATGCTGTAAAAATGTCAGGCAAAATTAACGAAAGTTTTTGAAGTATCAAGAATTTCTTCGCATATGTCTCGTGAATAGTCTTGCCTGTTAAGTAGTAAGATTGTTTTTGTAATTCGTTTTCTTCATTTGATTTGTTAGGATTTATTGGTATATGGAACATTATTCTGGAATCAGTTGCAATTTGATCTTCAACATCGAATGAGGATCCAAAGAATGGAAGTGGAAGATTGTCTCTTAATAATTGAATATAAGAGCCTGAAATCTTGAGCTCTTTGATCATATTGACAGCTGATTTATATCTTTCGTGCGTTTCCATAGCGAGAGATGCTGCACGATTTGATCTCGACGCATTAATTTCTTTCCAAAATTGAAATGTGTAAGAAAGGAATGATGAAACCAATGACTTTGTGATATCAATGTATCGTGCCTTTGTATCGCTAGAACCATCATCACGCTTGGCTACTTCCATTTTGAATGTCGAGAGCACAATAATATCAGTTGAAGAACCTTTCACTCTTTTTTCAAGTTCACCTAGACCATACGAGAGCGCAGATGGCTGTGGATTTGGCAATATCATCGCAAGTTTTAGATATGTCGTTGCTACTAATAAATTATCAGGGAATTTTTCCATACCGAATTTCATCATTGATAAGTTGTAGTTAAGTAGTTCAAATCCAGAACATGAGTAATTCACCCACTTTGTTGGAGTATTTATGTCCAAAAATGCAAAACCTTCTTCATCAGCTTCCAAAATTTGAACGAGAATTTTGTTGTTCATATGTAAAGCGATCACGTAGCATATCTTGTATGTTGGATAGAATATAATTGTCGTAATCTGGAAAGTTGACAAATAATTATTGACACCACAAATATAAACGATATCCCAGCAGTAACCAACGAGGGTAATGAAAGACATAGCCCAAATGTAAGAGTTAACTTGAACATACGTGAAAACTAATGATCTAAAATATGTTAAAAATTTGATTATAAAAACAATAGTAGCTGCAGAGGAAAGAACGATATTAACGATCTTGTTGCTTTGAATATCGTGTGTTATTTCAATTAATATGAAAATAATGAAAGATAAGATATCTGCGTAAAAGTTTTCAGCCCATCTTGAGCCAATGCATGGATAAAATGCAGGAGCACAGCTGAGAACGAGTTTTCCGTACCATATAACGAAGAAATCAATCAAAAAGGCAATCAAAGAGAGAATAAAAGAATTAGAATCACCATTTTTGATTAAGTTGTAAACAGATATGGCAAGAAATGATGCTGTCCATGGAACAAATAATCTGCAAATGATGTGTAGGAAAATAAATGCGCAATTTGAAATTTCAAATAATCTTGTCTTGAAATAATATAGCGAAAAGTATATCAACATGTTGCCAACAAAGACTATAATGAGTACAAAGAATAAGATTCTTTGGCAAAGTAAAACTTGAACGCCGGGTGATTCATAATCGATAATTCGAAAGAAGAAACAGAAGAATTTTCGTAAACCGATCGAGTGAGCCGTTTCCTTTTCCTTGTAGAAGTATGGCAGTACGAATGATGAGGCCAATAGTTGAAAAGGAGTGACAAATGCACTCATAAAAATCAGAATATTCATTCCAATTTTTGATTTGGAGAAAGTTAGGATCGCGGATGCGACCCTCTGTAGAGAATGCGTTCCAAGAGCGTCTTTAAATGTAAGACTGCTCGAGGATGTAATCTCTACTTCATTCATCAATAATTTTTTACATAAATTTTGATTGTCTTAGTTTTGTGATAAATATATTATATCCAATCTAGGAATTAATAAAATCATGTTTTTTTTTGAAAAGATATAACAAAATTTTTGTTTTTACAAGATATTCCAATCCTTGATATTTTAGACACTAGATAGTTCATTGAATATATTTATCGCGCCCTTTTGATTAAATCTCATTTTCGAGGTTGAGAAGAAAAAATTATATAATAAGCAAAATGATGTTTTTCCAGTATAAATAATTAAAATTTTAAAATATCATATGATCGGAAGGTGTATATTTTATGTGCGGATTGTATTTTAGAATTTCATTTTTTGATTCATCAATACAATCCCCAAATTTAAAATTGATAATCTTGACAAATCATGTTAAATGAATACAATATAAAAAATTTCACGTTTCTATAATAAAAACAAGTTTACTTATGGTAACATACTAACAAATAAAGAATTGAATAAAGAATTTTCAACAAAAGGTTTCGGTTGATTTCGTAAGTGGTTGAATTCTGGATGGCTTAAGAGTTGCAGGAGATAGTGGCTTCAACATAAGTCGCTTAGGTTTGTTCGAACTCTTAAAGGTGTTCATTATTGATTTCGAACGAGGTGATATTGATGTATCTGGGCCTCTGTCTCTTGACCTTGTAACGCAGTTAATGTTTCCTTTATCATTTTCGAGCTTCTTTATTCGTGCTAAAATTATCGCTTCTTCTTTCTGCTGCTGCATCTTAATTTCTTCTATTATTTTTATTGAATGTTGCCTTGCACGGAGAAGTTCACTCTCGAACTTTTGTTCAAGGGCTGCACGCTTGGCGTCTATAACATTCTTGATAGTTTTGTTTGCTTCATTCGCCTCTCTTCTTTCGAGTCTATTTGCCTCAGCTCTCACTGCCTCAGCGGCTTCGAACTCTTTTACAATTAGAAGAAGCTTCTGCTTCTTTCTGAGACCATTTAATTCAGTAGAACTCTTAGCAAACTCGATAGAATTATCTGGATTAGACCAATATATATTAAATTGTCTCATTTCTTCTTCGTGATTACGTTTAAGTCTATCTAACTCAATTTTATCCTTTTCTTTTTCCTTATCAATCTTTTCTTGATATTGCTTCTGTAAAATTTCAACTTGTAACTTTAAATCACTAATGTCACTCTTAATTAGCATGGCCTCATTCTTAATAGCCTTCTTTGTTTCAAAAGCATGACATGCATCCATGAATTTCGATTTAAGATCTTCAAATTTACCAGCTTCTTGATAATTTCCTTTGGTGATAGCTTCGACATTGCAATGTTGTAGATACCTCATAATAACTTTTTGGTCATTTACTGAAGGAACAGTTCCATTAGCTAAAAAATTTTCGAGTTGTTTGTAAATTCTCTGAATTGGACTGCCATTATACTCTTCTGGGTCATCTTCTTTGTCAAAGAATAAAAGAATTGCTTGAGAGTTGAAAACTATCGAGTTGCGAGAATATTCGTTTTTTCGTGGATCATCGTTACCCTCGTTCATACAAATTTAGAAAGTGACAAAAATTTTAAAATGTCAAATTTATTTTCCAATCATTCTCTACAAATGCAGATCATTCATTCGCAACTTCACTATATATTTTTACTGTATATTCTCTTCCTTAGTATGTAAATTTGTTTATATGTTGTTAAATATGGTCCACGTAATGATAAAGATTCTTATAAGACTATAGTCATTTCAGTATTTAATGTACAGTTTTCCATTGTTATCAATTATTTTGCCATTGTTCTTCATCAGTTGCGTAGTTATTCGATAAATACCATTGTTTATTCTTTTTTTGGTTGAATTTTGTTTCCCGTTGACTTTTTTGAGTTTTGCGATTTTTAAGGAGTAAAATTCGAGGAACCTTCTTGAGGTAGCATAACGTTAGGTATGCTCGATGTATGAGCAAATGAATGCCGTTTGACTCCTGCGCGTAGCATATTTTTTCTTTTCTATTTTTTGATTTTTCTAGGGGAACTCTAGCAAAAATAAGCGAGCGAACGCTATAATAGTGAGATGTATTTGTTATAATCATCAAAGAGATTCATAACAGAAGCCCATTAATGATTTGTAATGGGTTTCTGTTTGTAATCATATCATGATTAAGTAATACCTTGCTAAGATCATGAAACAGATTTCACCACTAGAATCAGCACCCACAAAAAGCACGTAAATATTTCATCAGATTCGTCCAGGAAGGGGGTTTACTCGTTAAAAATCGCAAAACTCAAAAAGGTTCTTTGAATTTTTGGAGCAAAACTGATATATCAACAAACATGATAAATAAAAGTGACATTATTCTTATCTATTTTATGGATATTGGTTCTCAAGTTGCTCTTGAGGACCTTCCAAAGCTGGATTTGGATACTGCAACTCCGGAAGTAGAAGAATTTATCAAATTATCTGAACCTTTTATCGAACAAGATGATCCTTCGACGGAAAAATACTTCGGAGGCAAAGAAAATTCAGAATTATACCAAAACTTAATGAAAAACTGTAAAGCGTATGTAAAATATAAACAGTTTTTCTTCAGATCGATATTTATACCATCTCAAGATCGCCAAAATTTTCAGAAATCACTTGACGATTACAATGACTTTCAACAGAAGTTCGATGGCAAAAAGGTTGCACAAGTTGCTCGTGAAAAATTCCAGATTATCGTTTCAAATTTAATCGAAATATTTAAATATATCAACATTGAAGGTATTAAAAATGTACTGCTCTACTGCCTTGAAAATGCATCGAATGAATTGCAAGCCATTCGTGATAATACTCAAGAATTATATGCGGAAAATGTTGAATATTCAACAGACTTAGAAGATTTCGAGAAATTTCATCATAAATTTGATGATATTTGCCAGAATTTGTCGCCTTTATTAACACCTGATGATTTAAATGGATTGTTTGTAAAACTTACAACTCTCGGCCAACTTTACGAAAAAGTTAATGCGCTCGCTAAATTGCAAGAAAATAAATACAATGATTGGTTTATCCAAACTAAAATTTTATTGATCGATTTTAAGACAATGCTTTTAGGCCATGCCCTCTATGAAAATTGCTCAATTATACTAGAGACATTAAATACAGAACCTGTTCATATCGCAACTCGAAATCCACATCCAAATGGAAATTACGTTCCTGAATATGATGAATCGGAGTGTGAAATAATCAATCCAAAAGATGAGGAATACTCTGATACGCCTTTAGTTCCTAAAGAAGAGGAAGAAGAAAACGAAGAGGACGCGGAAGATTATGAAGAATGCAATGATGAGGAGATTGGCGAAGATGAAGAAGAACAGAAGAAAACAGCTAAAGGGAAGCGTACGGATATGTTACACGACCTTCTAAGTCCTCTCCTTGCTTTGGACTGTGCAAGTGAATCACCTGTTCTAGCAGCATTCTGGGTTTCGAAGTTGAGCGAAATGACTCACCCAAGCAATGCTGTTATGCTTCAGTCAATGCAATCTATTTTCAATGAAATGCAACACTTCTTCGATAGGCTTGACCTTGCAATGACAGCTGCTTCATTCCTTGTTGCTCTTCAGGAACTTGAACTTCTTGTCAGTGACTTCCGAGCACTCCAAACAACAGGACAGTTTGCAAACTATGATGAAATAATATCGTTATTTGCCCAGTTTGTCAAGAACTGTTACATGATTAAGAGTCCTATGTCCAGAATGGCATCTCTCATCAAGCCTCTAGAAACAGGCAGGATGATAAAGAAAATGGCAGAAAACATGCCAGAAGAGTTCACAAGAGCCAAAGAACTCTTCTTAAACTTGTTCAATACTATTATTCCAATATCACAGATGGCACGTGCAATTGATGGACTTAACAAGTATGTTGCTGAATTCAATCTCAAAGTTGATCCACTTGTCCTTAAATTCCCGCTCATTCAGAATTACGAGGTGGGCCCATATATAAGATCTCCTCTTCACATTCATGAAGTCAATACAATCTATGCGAACTTCCTTGCAGATATTGCTTCTAAAGTTGAGGCCTCAGGAATCCAGATCATTAACAATAAGAAGAATGAACCATTCTCGGTCGATAAACTTATTGTCCCATCTCTGTACACTTACCTCAACGAGCTTGGTGATTTGATTAACAAGACATTCGAAGGCATGCCGAGATTCAACGCATTCGCGAAAGACCTCACCGAGAAAATTGTAGATGGATCAATTCTCCTTGCAATGATCAAGGAAATTAGACATCACATCATTGTCCAGAAGAACCAGAATAATGATACTTCTGGTTTCGAGTTGATCCTTCATAAGTTGACTGAATTGAACAACCTTCATCAGCTTTATTATTCTCTTGAACTTGGCGGTTTGATTTCATATTCGAATGCGCTCCATTTCACTTACATGAGAATGTTTGCACACTTTGTTTCCAATGAAGAGATTTTTGAGGGTCAAAGCCTGCTCGAGCCTGCAAGCTGCAAGCTCTTGATTGATGTCCAACGACTTATGCAAAACAAGCTACAAAGTGATATGGTTCAACAGCGTATATCACTTCTCAACACAATGAAGATGTCACTTGGAAATATTCTTGGTGCTGCTTTCATAAAGGATGATTGCCCAGAATTTCATAACCTAGTACAATGGATTGATATTGTTTCACAGCTATGCAGAATGACAGATGTCGATGGAGTCCAGCAGATCAAGCCAATGTGCATTAACTTACCGCGATTAGCAGAATTCCCAAAACTTGCTGATGATTTGTGGCAACTCGTTGAAGCACCAGTTCTCTGCGAGCGTGAGAATAGGGCAATTGAACATATGCAAATGGTGTGCCAAGCTGAATTTAATGGTGAAGATGTCACATCATCGTTTACCAACCTTGGGCACTACAGAATCCTTGCAATGACAAGAGATTATACATCATTGTTGAGCAAGGTTAAAGATGATGGATTTGTAACGATTGATAATGACTACGTGCTTGGTAATTATAGTACTGATTACGCAAATCGCTTCATTGAACATCACTGGAAAATTAATATATGTCAAATAGATGATATTGCACGTGATATTAAACGCCAACTTCCGGCTTTCGACGATGAAACAGAAACACTCCATGCAACATTTTCTCTTCTAATAAGCGGTGGTCTCAGTTTGGAATCAGTAATTTCTTTCGGAAAGACAGCATTGAGCTTACGTAAAAAGTTCGCCAATAGGCAAGAGTTCACAAATGTCTACAGAAGGCTTCATACACTCGTAAGCTTCCTCGAGCATCATGATACATTGGCGTTATTGATTGGTGAAATATCCGACAGCCAGCTTGTTCAACTTTCACTTTGCCGAACATTCAACTATCTCAGATTCATTAAATATACAACTACACTCGCTCTTAGACTAAGCTCTGCTGGTGCATTTACCAATGATATCACTACAAACTTATTCACACAGTGCCTTGCAATCAGACACTTTGCCTCAAGTCTCAAGCCTACTATGAGACTTACAGCCGAAGCAATAGAAAAGTTAAACAGTATGATTGCTGTAATTGATGGTATTTATACACACAACATGATTAATTATGAGAACCTCTTCGGCAAATTGAAACTATTTGTTAAGACTGTCACACTCAGGAACTCAGAAAAGATATACCAACTTGTTACTAAACTCAAGCAAGCAGCAATGACTGCATCTGCATCAGATATTGTTTCAGTTTATCATGAAGTCCATAAACTTATTGAACCAAGTGAAAGAGAAATTGCAAAAGAGATTACATCTGTTTTGCGCATTATTCTTGCGATCACACGTCTTAAATGTGTTGTCGATCCAGCGAATCAGTTCCTCGATAATGATGGCCTTGCTCACTTTAACTTTTCATCTCTGGATGATGTCGATATATTCACAGAAACATCTCGTTATACAAGCAACAAAATCAGCTATGCTTTTGCAATCCCTCGTCCTAAACTCACGGTACACTCAACAACCCTCCCATTACATGATCAGCTTGCTATCAGTGATATCTTTGAACAGATGCAGACTGAAAGAGAATCACTTTTCCATGATGCGGCCGAATATCAGGATCTTGTAATGACCAGGGAAGTACAGAAGAAGGAGCTTTCGGACCTCCATGCCGGCAGAAAGAAACTTATTGAAGAGTTTAACGGCCTCAAAGATGGATTAAGCTCAGCTATTGGTGCAGAAGTGTCACATGAACAAAAACAGCCTAGGAATGAGACTTCAACAACCTCTATTAGAAGGAATTATGATGATTATAGACGTCTATTATCCTTTGTGGAAATTTCTGATACGAGACTTTCTCGTGAAAATGAAGCTTTGATAAAGAAGAGCAAAGGTCTCAAAACGATCAACGTTGATCTATCGAGCATTCCAAGCCCAAGCTCTTCACCTTTATTCAGTGAAGTTGGTGGTAATGACGAAAGTGCTAATCCTGCTCAAAGTGAAAAAACTAATGAAATTCATGATGGAATGGATATACAGCTTGTTAGTGTTTTGAAGAAGATAGGATATACTACTGATGTTTAAATAAATGTTTAATTAATTTCTTTATGATTCACTGTATAATAAAGATTTAGTTTTATGATTTTTTAGCAAATATTATCAAAATATATACAAAAACCAATTTTATATGAAGGGTGCATAGATCAGTGGTAGAGCGCAACATTTGCATTGTTGAGGCCGAGGATTCAATCTCCCCTGCATCCAATTTTTTTTAATATCAAAATGACAAATTTTATAATGTATTATAATTTCCTTTTCCCCTCAACAAAAACATGGAAGAAATGCTGGCTTACGTTCAACAACCAATACATGGAGCTGTCAGTAGATAATTCCCTAGAACCTTTCGCTGTTATTCATCTTGGAATATACAAAGTTCGTCCCACAAAGGAATATCCTTTTCCAAATGTGCTAGAATTCTACGACGATTCTAATATTGCAGGAACTTCTATATTTGCTTACTCTTTCATTCTATTTGATACATCAGAGTTTATCCAAAATGTCAACAATGCATACGTTAAATGGCAGAATGCATTAAAAGAAGAGACGACACCAAAATCAAATACAGGTTATGTAAAGAAATTTATTACATTTATTAAAACAAAGCTTCAATATACAGTACAACCGGAAAAGATTACATTTGCCAAAGGTGGAAACACTCTCAAAACTATTTCATTCCTCTCCTCTTTACCTATTGCACCTGTATTTGATCAAGAGAAGATTGCGATCCTCTTTGGTTCTGAGAAAGACGAGTATCGTGTTGCATCAATTTCAGATCTTAAGGAACTTCTTGAAACTATATATTTCAATGTCAAGCTTGCAACAAGGAAATCATGTTAATTTATCTTATACATATTTGTTACTTATGTTTTTATGTTATATAAACGTTTATAACCTAACGAAAGATGAATCTTTGACTGCCCTTTGAGGTTTCTTCATATGTTGATCCTTTAATTTTAAAAGGCTACACATTCACAAGCAGTTTTGATGCCTTCTGCTGGTTAATCTTCACTCACTGTGATCGAGCATTAAATGATAACATTAAATGTTGATTTCTTCCCAGCACTCGATGATCGTCTTTTGGTGTTCATCTTTTTGATCAACTGCATTGATGGAAAGTGATCCTTATGACCAAGATAAGAAAGGCATCAAATGATAAACGATTTTTCTAAATATGTCAAAAAGATAATTACATGACAAAATGCCATACAAATTTAAACTTGACATTTCAGAAAAAAATCTGATCAAAGAAAATGGCTTGGAATTATGAGTCTAAATCAAATTTCATGTTTCGAACAAAAATACAATAACCTTATTCATATCAAAAATGGATAAGTTCTCGATCTTTGCGTACACATGTCTCAGCGTAATCCTGGCGTACCTGCTTTACAGCCTTGTTTACACGTGTCTTCCGAAAACTCGAAAGTCAATTAAAGAATACAAAAGTCGATTTATCTTTCGCTTGGTCTTCTTCATCAGATATCTCGCTGTACTTTCATCCATCATCGTGTTTCGTGCTCGCAACAATCTTTTGATGATCTACATCTACATTCACGCTTCGTATATTATTGCAGACTTAGGAATCCAGTGCTTGATGAGATCTATCCAAGATTTCGCCAGATTTGTCAACAGGGAGCAGTCGTTTATCATGAAATACTTTTTCAACTTAATTATCCCGACATTTCTTGTATTAGCAATCCTCCAAAGTGCCTTAATTTACACAAAATATAAAGAAGAGGATGAACCGTATTTGACGTTTTCTATTTCATATGATGTATTCTTTGGAATCGTAGTTGTTTTGCTTATTTACATTCCGATGTTAGTTTATTTCATTGAAATTGACAAAAATGATATGGCTGGTGAAAAGCATAAGTACGCGGTTTTCGGTTACATCTATATTTCTGTTAATATGCTTGTTATTGTAGTTATGTGCATTTTACATAATATTTTCAGAATTAAGCAAGCTCACTGGGAGTTGCTGTACAGAGAGCCCATGTATTTGTTGATTTCAATTACACAAACGTTCCTTGATTATATTATTAAAAGATTGCTAGGAGATTCGGAGACTGATAATGTGCGTGCTGACCCACTCAATATTAACCTAGTTGGATAACTTTTGCGTTATTTAATTATGTTTTGTTTATATTAAATAATTAGTGTGTTTCTATTATATTTCAATCCTTCATTCGTATCACACACTAGCGGCTTATAAAATTTTATTATTGCCGTGGTATATTTTGACTAATAATTTAAAAATTTTATGTCGCTAAAAATCTATAATTTTTATAGTTTATTTTGAACTGCTTCACTCTTTGAAAGAACATGATGTTCAAGCTTCCCATGGAGATCACAGGCATCTTTGATTTGGTTAATGAGCAGATCTGAGCGGTCAAATTGGTGGTATATTGCTGGTTTTACACCATCAATTGTCCATTGACCGAATTTTTGGTTTGCTAATACAGATGTATTATTTATATAATACAAAGAGACTGTTGCGAGGAATGAATTATTTGGAAATATGGCACGATATTTGAACATCCCTTTGAAGGCCCCCATCATATAAGAGAACGTTAGGAAGTGCTGGTCATCTCCATAAGCCTTCTTATAAGTCTTGATTCCATAGAGACTCATTACTTCAGAAAATTTAATGAAGTTTAAAATGTTTCCTGCTTGGAGGCCTCCATTTACAGGATATGTGTATTTTAGAAGTTTGTTATAGTCTGCACCTGAACAATTAATATGATAATTATAGGCGCATGTGTTATTAAATTCCATGTGAACATATATATTATTATCGAACAAATCACTATACTTAGTTAACTCTAAGCAAAAGGTGAAGTGAACATCATCAAAAACATTTGCAAATGGATCCGATTGGAAAATTGAATCAAATAAATCAACATGAATGATTCTGTCTATATTTTCTACATTCATATTCAAGAAGTCATTGTATATAATCCATCTATAAAACCAAATATCAATCTTACTATCAATATTGTATGGAACAAGAATTAAATCAAGATCGCAACTACATAATTTGAATATTTTCTGGTTTTTAAGATAGGAAATTGTGTTAATGAATATAATAACTCGACATTCGGTGTTGAATTGCCTCAATGTTCGCATAAAAGGAATCAAATTATTTGCTCTTTTGAATGCTGTTGTTATAATAATATCGCCACTCGATCCTATGTTTGGCTCTAAAGCATTTTTGCTGCATGAAATGCAGTTATTAGCCCTTGGTAAATGAATAATTCGAAAATTCGATTTCGAAATTAGAATTTGGATGTGAATATCATGGCATTTTAATAGCCCAGTCAAAAATATACGAAGGAATAGTACTGGAATGCAGCCAACCAATATTTTCTCTTTTTCGGAAGCATGCATTAAAAATAAAGAAGGTTTCAAAATAAAAGATTTTATCAAAAAGAATAATAAACGAGATTCAAAAATATCTATTTTTCACAATTAGTCAAAGTCTTTGACCATGTATGCGCCCTCCAAGCGATAGCCAAGCTTCTTATAGTAGTCACGGACGCCAATACCAGAAATAACAGCAAGTCTCTTAGATCCATGTTCCTCAACTGTGATTCTCTCGGCCTCAGCCATGAGCTGGGCACCGTAGCCCTTGTGCTGATATCTGGAGAGATCCTTCTGATCGATTGGAACGACTTGACCGTAAACGTGAAGCTCTCTGACAACAGAGGCACCCTGAAGCTCGTCTCTGAATGTCTCACCTGGAGCACGAAGTCTGACAAGACCGATAAGGATGTCGTTGTCTGTATCTTCGTATGAGAGAACTGTCTCCCAGCCATCATCAGCCATGAAATCTCTTCTGACAAGCTCAACTTTGTCTGGCTTGATCTTATCTCTGATCTCTGTGATACCGACTTCACGAGCTCTGACATCTCTGCACTTACCTCCGCGTGTGAGGAGGCGCTTCATAGCCATATCTCTGAGGTTGCCGTTATCGACACCTGCAGAAACGAGAGTCATTGGAACATCACGCTGGACTCTGAAGACTCTGACCCACGGTGGAACAAGTCTGAGGATTTCAGCGATGAGCGTAACAAGCTCATCTGGATCGAGTGGAACGTATGTCTTGTCAACCCACTGGTCGTAAAGCATTGTACCACGCATAACGAGTGTTGGGTAGAGTTTGAGGCCGTCTGGACGCCAGTGTGGATCTTCGAAGAGCTCAATGAAGCAATCAAGATCACGTTCGAAGTCTGTGTATGGAAGGTTTGGCATCATGTGTGCTGTAACCTTGAGGCCAGAACGACGGCAATCGCGGAATGAGCGAGCAACATCATCGCCGCCGTGACCACGACCTGTCTTCCAAAGAACATCCTCCCAGACGGACTGAAGACCGATTTCAACACGTGTTGTACCGTATGTAAGCATATCATCGATGTGCTTAGCAAAGCAGTAGTCAGGGCGTGTCTCAATTGTCAGCGCAACGGCACGAGCTGTTGAACATTCGGCATATGCTGTCGCCTCCTTAACAGAGTGCGCAACGTGACCAGTGACACCAGCGTACATGCCAATGATGAACTTGTTACGGTATTCTTCCTCGAGAGAAAGGAAAGTGCCACCCATCAATATAAGCTCGAGCTTAACAGAGGAGTGTCCAATCATGTTGAGTTGAGAAATTCTGCCGCGGATTTGTGAAAATGGATCGTATCTCGAACGAATAGCTCTCATAGATGTGGGCTCGTATCCAGTATAAGATTGTGATGAATAATCAAAATCAGAATCAGGACCACCTGGGCAGTAAGAGCATGGGTATCCATTTGTTTCGACGTGAGGGCATCTGTGAGGTTTGCACATGAAAGCAATGACAGCGACGCCAGAAGCTGTACGAACTGGCTTTTTCCTGATCATTGGGAGAATGCGCTCGCGGTATTCAAGTGGAATGGCCTTAATAATTTCTGAAGAGCCAAGTCCTCTGCTTAAGTGGTATTTACGTGCAATTCTGAATTTCTCGCGTTGTAAATCTGGCTGCATTCCCTTTTCGAACATGCTGATTAAATATTGAGCAAGTTCGGCGGATGCCTTAAGGATGTTTGGATCTTCACTCATTTAAAATTTGGGCAAAAATCCACTAGAAAAGTGACAAGGAGCAAAAAGTGCAGAATTTCCTCACAAAATGGGCAACTATAATTTTAGAGCCAGTATTTAGTTACCACTGGCCGCTCTGACTTCGCTGGACCATAGAACAAGGCGCCCCTAAAAATTAGGGAAAGCACAAATTGCTCTTGAATTTTTAATTTTAGTCATTTTGGTTATAAAATGCTTTTATACATCTAGTGATACATTGAGACGCATCAAGAAGCAAATATATCCCATAATTAGCACTTTTTGTTGTTGATGAGGGGTTGCATCCATATATTTAAGGTTCTATTTTGATTCACAGCCAAATGATTATTCTCTGTTCTTTTAAACATCTGTATTTTAAAACTTGCTTTGGTGTTTCTAAAAACCAGAGTGTATTTCTAGTATAATACAAATAGCTTTATTCTATAAAATTAAATGGAGTTCTCTCTTCAGCCTCCATGAACATGATTATAAATGCTGAAGCATATTCATGTATATCTGGATCACTATGGTTAAGTAAATTATCAATTTTATCTTGGCCATTATATCTATCCAGAAATTCATCGCGTAGGCCCTTTGCATCTTTACTTGTGAAGGCAGAAGAATACTGATTGATGGCGCATAAAGCATTTATAATGACTTCTTTATCATCAAAATCGAGAGATTCAACTAAGAATTCGAAACAGTTAGATGATTTCAGTAAATATATTTTTTCTGATGTCAATGAACGAATTAATGTTCCAATGAACATAATTATTTCTTTTTTGAGCTTCAAGTTAGTGTTTGGATCTTGGTATCTATTCTCAACTTTACTTATACATGACCTTAGCGTTTCCTCGTTATAAAACATCTCAGATGAATTAATAACTGCATTAGAAAGTGTTTGATATACATAAATAGATATGGCTTCATCATCAACATCTAACATTCCTTCTATTTGGAATGTGTACTTAACAGATGAATTCAATACCATTGCATATAGAAGCTTAGCAGCTAGAATGTCTGAAGATCCCGAAATGACATTGACAAGTTCATTTAAAAAGATCTCATCAGATATCATGATATTTGCTGAACGCTCTTTTGCAGCCAAATCTATCAGTGCTTCAAAAGCTTGCTTCTTAAATAAATTTTGATTCAACTTAAGTATATCAAAAACCATTGTCATGTCGCTATCTTGAAGATCAGAAGATAGAATTATAGCATGAAGAAGTCTAATAATTTGTTTGCGACATTGAGCATCATTGATTCGTTTAAAATAAACATCAATGCTTTGCAATGAAAAAGATTGAAGAACCTCTTTGGCATGATTATGTGCTGCTATTGAAGTTAAACAGCGTAGTATTGGAAAATTCAAAACATTTGACTTTAATGACAGAGACTGATATAGTGTTGATATGATTCCCCTATCTATAAACTGGTCCATGATAAATGTTGTTTCTGATTGAAAAGCATTAACTAAAAATACAAAAACTGCTTCTCTTAAATTTAGCGGATATTCAAAGTTCAAGTATTCTATCATTGATACGTATTCGAAACGAAGCGATTTGTATTTATCTATATCGTTGTCGTACGCGAATAATGCAAGTTCAGTAATTAAACTTGTTAAATTGTGAATGAACGTTACAGAATTGGAATTTCTCTTGCATTCAATCAAAGAATCAAATATCTTTTCAAGCTTAGCCGGAGGATCTAAATTTTGAAATGATGAAACTTGATTTTTGTTTAAAGAAAGTGTAGGGTTCTGTATAGGAACGTGAAATTTCTGAGCCTTCAGCTGCTTAATCCTTTTTTGAGAAAGCTCAGCAATTGGTGAAGGTGGAAGGTTATTCATTAGTCACTTTTTTAGAGTCTGCAACCTCGAAGGCCCCTGGAATTGAAGATGAGATTATTATTTTCCCGGAAAATAGGATCCCTGCAGATTTGTGTTCCGAATTTGAACAAAAAATGAGTAAAATGAATAAAACCTATTTTTCAAAAAGGTGACACTTCACATGAGCAACTATCCAACTGAAGCCAATCCTAACTCAAAGATATCTGCTTTCGGTCCGATCCAGTGCCAGAATGTTAGTGGTCTTCCAATCCTTAATATCAGAGATACACTTAAGAATGGCAAGGAACCGGCCTTTGATATCGTCGACGAAGCCATCTATCACTTCCGTACAAACATCTTCATGCGTGACTTCCCAGCAAAGACAGGAGCTGATCGTCTTATCATCTATCTTACATTCTACGGAATGAAATGCTTGAAGTTCTTCGCTAAAAACAAGAAGGATAAGCAAAGGTGCCAGACAGAAATCGATGCCTGGAACTTGAAGCCGTTCCCAATCCCAGGTGAGGGTGGCTTCATCATCGATTCTTATATTACAGCTCCAAAGAACGAGGCTGAGAAGAAGGAGCTCCGTGATTACTTTAAGAAGCTCCGCGTTGAGATGGGCAATAGACTTCTCCAGATCGTATTCTCCCAGGGCGCTGAAGCTGATAAGTGGTGGGTTTGCTTCGCTAACAAGAAGTTCCTCGACAAGGAAATGGCTAACTAATTTATCACATAATACAAACAATTACCTAAAAGTTTATATTCTTTTATCCAATCTTATTTAGTTTAATAAATAACTTAAGCCTTTGTTCCCTATAATCTACATGCGATTCAAGCCTTTGCAATTGCATCGTTCTTTCAAGATAAAATAAATTTTGATAAATGATCTTTAGGAATACAAACCACATGAACTGGTTCTATTTAAACATTTTATGCAATGTCAGGATCAATACGAAATAAACAAAATAATTTTTAATATATCAAACAAGGGAAAAACTAAATTCAACTGGCAAGTGAATAAAACATAAATGGTCAGAATGTCTGTCCTGCAGAAAAGTTTTCGGCAATATAATCAAGAATATTATCACCAATTTCTTGATTTTCAACGTCATCTTCTGCGAGTATTTCATCAATGGAATCATACAGACCGTTGTCAACTAATTTCTGCATTAGCAGGTTGTGAACAGAAGACGTCTTTGTTCTATTTATGAGTTCCCAAATAGAAATTATAAGTCGACCGCGAACTGATGTATTGCCCCATTGGAGGGCATCGATCAAATACAATGCAAATCCACTGGATAGGAAGTGATCAATTAAACTTTCAGCAAATTCATCTCCAAACTGCGTTGACTGGATAACAACTGACAGTAGAAAATAGAGAATCAGTGACTTGGTGGAAAATCTTGTTCCATTATATTGATCAAATAATAAATTATTTAACTTAGCAATATCTGCAGTTGTGACACTTTCTGGATTATATGTTGCTTCAAACTCTGATAATTTCAATATTTCATCGCGTATATCTGGATTCATTGTCTTTTTGTAAATTTCGATCAAGTTCTGAATTGGAAACTGTTTGACGATGATGGATCGCACCAACTTATTGTCGAATGTTACATCTTTGGGTGTATTTTCGATCGACATATTAACAAAACGAATGATTAAAAAAGATTGATCTGGTGTGATCGAATTTAATAATTTTGATATATTGGCATATATTCCAGCTTCGAAGTATGACTTGATAATACCCTTATTTGTATATAATGTCGAAATCAGACACAAACTTAGGCAATCATATAGTTCTCGTTCAGCATGGATCTCAAAAATATGTGCAAAAAGACTAACCAACGCTTCTTCTTGGGGTGCAACCTTAAAATACTTAATAAATTGAGATATAATTAGAAGAATCACTTGAATAAAAGGGACACCATTCTCCAATGCATTATGAATGAGTGTCTCGAAGCTAACTGATTCCAGAACTTGATTTTTATATTCTTGCAAATGCTCAATTAAATTATTGAAACAAGCAAAGGCTTGAAATCTCAATGCCCTATCTTCGGCTTCAAATCCTTCCAGAATTAATGGCATAAGCTCATCGATAAACACATAAGTTTCAGTCGGATAATTCATTGCGAGGACACTGGCCATGCAACTATAAATAGAATATTGGATACTCCCTGCATGAGCCTTGGCTGCTTTAATTAAGAAACCTATGAATTGCAAATCAATAATAATCTGAATTACTCCCTCAACGTTGCTTGGCAACAAAAATCTGATTCCAGACAATGCTTCATTGAAAAGCTCTGCATTTTTAGATTCATATTGTGCCTTTGCATTGCTTATATGTTCAATAAGCTCAATTCGAACCTGAAAATCCGATTTATTCTTGTTAAGATTCGCTAAGACATTATCTGTTGCAAAGAATATAGAGACTTTGTTCGATAAATCAAGGGAATTTTCATAGTTAATGAACTTATAAGAATCATACAAATCCATGAATAATTTTTGACACTTGTCAGATTCACATGTTTATGTTTCCTATTCTTTTACAGTATGATATAGCTCTATATCTAGGACAGAATTAAAGAAGACAAAATTCTTTACATTAACTTTCATCATACAACCATAAATCATATTGTGATAATGGAAATCCGAGCGATTGAATATTTATAAAAGTTCAAGCTATTCATGCGCTTCCATCAAATATAACTCTAGTTTTATCGGGTTGAAACCAATCTACAAAAATGGGGGAATATCTAGAGAATGCAGAAATTAGAATAAAGCCAAGTTGTATGTTCATAAAAGAATACAGCAGTTATGATGTCGAATAATTTCAAAATTTGCTATGTTGAAAGTGATTCAAACAGCTCTGATATTTCATCATTACTGAATGAATAAAACCATTCCGATTTGGATGAAAATGCATCTAAATCAAAATGGTCTTTAAATCTATTATTCCTACTAAGATACTGCAAAAGCATTAAAACTGATATCACAATATCCATTTCTTGTAGAATCTCTATGTTCTCTATAATAAACTCTATGATATTATTATCGATTAAAACATCAATAATAGAACAATAACTTGCTAATCGAACAATAATTCTGCACAACTTGTCAACTAAAATCTGAGAATCGGATGAATCTATTAATATTCGTAAAAAATCACTTGATATTAATTGAGAAAAATCTTCAGACATGGCACACATTACTTCAATACAATCTAATAATTCTTTTGATTTTGTTTCACCATAATTGGGAATATTTTCAACGATAATATGATGAATTTGTTGTACAATAACATCATCGATATTAATACATATCTCACTAATAATACAATGACTGAAGAAACACAGGATAAAAGATTGTGTTTCCTTTGGAAAAAGATGAAAGATTTTTGAATAATATAAAACTACATCACTTTGGATAAATAGTACAATTAATTCCGGATTTTCATGTAGCATATCAATATACAATGAAATTATTGAATTCATTGAATGATCAAATGTATTTTGTGTTATTTGGAATATTTCTAAAAGCGTCTCGATCTGCTTGTCTTTGTCGTTGATTTTTCGAATATAATTGTTGAAGAATAACGTTAAAACATCTTTTGGTGAAAATTGATGGAATTTTTGGACTGCAAATGTAAAGCATTGGTCGAACTGAGAGATTTTATCAGGTAAACTGACAATAATATTGTTTAATATCGTTAAATTAATCAAAAACTGAAAGTTTGTAGTTGAATTAAGGAATAAATTGATAATTGTTATGAGCATTGAATTATCTAACAAAATTGCTATATCCTTAACGCTGTTTGTTAATCTTGCAAGGATTTGAGAACAAACATCTTGAAGATCTGGATTTTGAAGTATCATAAGTAATAAAATCTGAATAAATTGAGGCACTGTGTGAATATTTGGACCATTTATTGAAAAACTGTTCTTAAAATCGATTAATAAAGATGATATTAAGTCAAAATTCGATTCTTCATAGGCTGTCAAAATCGCTCGCTGCTTGGTGAGCATCAGATAACAGTATTGCTCCTTCTCGTGGTTGCTATCAAGAATTTTTAATATTTTCTATTAAATGAGGGGCTTCAAAAGTTTTAGAGGAGTAATTCAAATCATGCATTCAGTAGACACAAAGACTAATAGCCAAGTGAAGAAACTACCTGAAATAACTACTAATGTTAAAATTTCACCTGAAAGTATAGAATTATATAGGCGTTTCCATTTACTTTTTAAAGCAGTTCTTCAAGACCCTGAAAACAGACAAAAATATCTTGATGCAATCTTTATAATAGAATCTGATAAACAATTTCCTGTAATTGAATTAGAAATACAGATCCTCATTAAGCTTTTTGATGACCAATTCGAAACAGATTATGATGTTAGATGCGCAGCATCACGTGCAATTGCGGCTATAATTCATGGTAAAGCAAATGATTATATTGACACATTAACAAATAATGGAATTATTCACATTATCTTAACATATTTTCCAGATTATGAAATTGTTCAATTTTTACCTGCGCTGTTGAATACTTCATTTGATTTGATACGTCAATTTGCTGAATCAGAATGCATGCTTCGTTTAAAAGAAGTTTT
Organism: Trichomonas tenax; assembly: GCA_023091735.1. Classification (NCBI taxonomy): domain Eukaryota; phylum Parabasalia; order Trichomonadida; family Trichomonadidae; genus Trichomonas; species Trichomonas tenax. The sequence continues at coordinate 55,099 of JALKBU010000027.1, forward strand.
AGAGTCAAATCCTGAAAATATTATGAATTATATTGATTGCCTAGCTGCAGTAAGCAATTTTTCGGCATTTGAACAAGAAATCTTACCATTTGTTTCAATTTTGTATAATTATATATCAGAAGACTCAGATAATATTGTAACTGAAACTGTTGAACACATCTTATTAGCGTTTAAAGTTATGGCAGAACGTTCTACTCTCCTATTTCAAAATATCTTGAATAATCAAAAATTCAATATTTTGAACCAATATATTCACTCTTTTGAACCATCAGAAGAACAGAAAAGGTTATTTGATTATTATATCGGTTTCGTTGGTTCAATGATATCAAAACCTGATTTATTAAACAAAGAAACTGTTCTAACTTTGATATCAGAACTCAAACATTTCCTTGATTCAGATGATCAAATTTACATCAAAGGCTCTATGAATGCACTTGCTAGTGACTCATTAAATCCTACTTTTGCCCAGATATATGTCGAAGCGAATATATATCAGCGTGTATATGAATTATATCATGTCGGAGATATTCCTCAATCGAAAGACATCTGCCTTTTCCTTATATTCAAAACATTCAATGCTGCTGATGAGAGTTTAACAGAGCAATTTATAAGCAATAATATATTATCAATGCTGGAAGATCTTCTTCTTTGCGTTGAAAAAGATCCTTTCATTTGCATTGATACACTTGAAAATATCATGCAGTTCTATTCTGTGACACAAAATGAAACAGCAAAAGAGTATATTGAAATGGATTACTTTTATGAAACTGCTGATTACTTATGTTCAAGTCAAGATTCAGAAATCAGATTAAGAGCTGAAAAGATCCGAGATGCTCTTGTGGAACTCTAATTATTTTCTATTACAATGATTTTGTTTCCTGGCTCCTCATATAGAATATCACTGGATATTCAATCAATAACAAGTCTAGATTCGCGCAATAACTCATCGAGGTCATTTAAAATTTGACAAAAAATTGACCTTGTGTCAGAGAGGCAGAAATATTTCTGCGGTTTTGACACAAATGGCTGAGAAGTCTTCTAAAGAATTCGAGGAGTTTGCTTACCAATTCGGAGAGCACTGCCTTCAGTTCAATACCCACGAATATTACAAGAAATTTGTTGATGAACTCATCAAAGACCTCACAAAAGATTTCACACCACCACAACTCCACGAAGTCCAACAAATTATCGACAAGGCTGCTGCTAACCGCATCAAGGAAGAGAAATCTGGTGATGTCGAGTACTTCATCCATCGCAAGGGTGGCAAGAAGAATTCTTCAGATGATGACGATGATGACGATTCTTCTGATAACCAGGCCGACTTATACGTAGATTTCATGTAAATCAATTTCAGGATAATACTATTGAATACATGGGGATTAAATTGTATTTTTATAAATTGATTTCTCATTTTATAAGTTTATAAACAAAGTAACAACAAAACCGACTATTATATAACAAGTGATTCTTGTTGATCAGAGAAAATAATCGGTTTTGTAACTTTATAAGTAGAAGAATAATTAGAGAGTTAATTGTATTATAGTGTTAATACCTTCAACTATGTCGTTAATTATATTGATAGTATGAAGCAAATGAGCAAAATACATTTTTTATGAATATATATTTAATGGCAATAGTTCGAAATTAGAAGCTAAAACCCCGATAAATTTATTAAGATTAGGACAGCCCAATGTTGCTGAGTTGAACATTGATAAAAGAAAAAATAACGTATAAAAGAAAATGAGCGCTCCTCAGACATCTTCTGGAGTGCGCAGACCTCAAAAAACTTTAGAACAGAAATCACAACTTCCCAAAGTAAGAAATTCTCGAAATGAAATAAACTCCAATTGCTACAGATTGTCGAAAACTCAGCCTTTGGGCTCAAAAAAGATTACTCAAGATAAAACGGAATCATATTCCACGAAATATTTCAGAGAGCATCAAGATGAAGCTGATGATGTCAGGTCGCCACTTCAAAAGCTAAAAGAAGTTGATTCTCAACTCAAAAATGAAATTGAGGACGAAGAAGAAAGATTTACTTTATTAATGAAACAGAAAACATTCAGATACATGGTGTATGGCGAGAAATCGATCGAAGCACTCTACAGCCATGTTTCTTTAGGTGAGCATTACAATTTTGTTACAAAAACTCAAAGCTCAATCCGCCATTTTAAGATGGCAAAGCAAATAGCATCGGGCGTGGAACCGGATGAAGATACAAAAGATGCAATTGCTGTTGGTTTATCTGAAGCTTATTTAATTGATTCGTTAGAAAATCCAAAATCTTTGACACAAGCAGCCAAAGAATTGAAACCTGTTCTAAAATCTACAATTACAGATCCATATCTTAGGTTTAGGAGAGATATTCTTATTGCTAGGATTGTTTACACGAAAGGAAACCTCGATGAGGCATATGAAGCATACATTGCTGCAGCTGAAACTCTCCCACAATGTAATCCATCGTCAGATCAGCCGACAGCTGAAATTTACCTTGAAATTGCAGAATGTGGAAGGTTGTGCGGTTGTGGTAAGGAAGTTGTTGAGCACTATCAAAAGGCATATAATATTTTCAAAGATCTCAAGATGGATGAAGAAGCAGAAGAAATCGAGCCATACACACACGCAAACTACTTCGACGATCAGAACCAGCCTGAGGAGGAAGAGCACTATGAAGAGCAAAAGTCAGAAGAGCCTATTGAAGAGGAACTTAAGGAAAAGGAAGAGATAAAGAAAGATGAAAGCTTCGAGAAGTTCGAAGATGAAACTCCTGCTGAGGATAAAACTGCAGAAAAGCCGAACCTCCACCTCGGAAGTAGGGAAAATACAAATGAGAAATTCGGCGAAGAGGAAGATGAAGAAAATTTGGAATAAATTTGTTGTTTATTGTTTAAATGACTCTCATGATACACCGCATGAAACAGGGGTCATTGATTTTAAAATATTCCAAAAATATGTCAAATCAAAACCAAGAATGATGAATGTGAAAATATAAATAATTCTTCAATTTTTCTTGAAAATAATCTCGTTGAAAGTCGCGATTTTTTCTAGAACTAATACTTCTAGGAAAGAAGGCGAACTATTCGTAGCGGATATCGGAATTATTTTCTGTGCTGCGTCTGTTTCAATTGTCAAATACATAGTATACCCTCTACGTCACTTAGATAATTTTAATATTAATTTCAAAATATGTGTTTTTAGCAAATTATATTGTTGAACAATTTCTTATGTCATTGGTCGATATATTTATGTACTGTTTGATAGTAATTATAGATGTAAATCGAATGAAATGTTTACACTGGAAAAAAGCACCTCTCAAAATTTTCAAAATTGCAATATTTGAGTTTAAAGTACCATTATTGGAGGAAACTGTTTAAAGGTTTTTCTCTATGGATGACACTTATTAATTTTGTCGCATGAATGCTTAATAATTCCGTATATATTTGGCACAAAAAAAATATTCTTGAATTTAGAACGGAATTAAGAGACTTGATAAGATTGCATCACAAACTTAATGCAACAATACGTTGATATTTAAGTTCATAATTATATACATTGAATTCGATTTCTAAATGCAATATAAACGCACCTTTTATTTATTGCAGTATTTCATACCAAGAAATAATGTACTTTGCAATTGCAATTTAGGAATTATGATAAATCAATGAATAATCCATAAAAATTGAAAACGAATTAGAAAATAAGAAAATTTTAAGATGACAATATAGGTAAAACAAATTTTTTTCATATGGTTGTCAAAAAATAGCATCTTCCAAAAGGCTTGTTTTCAGTTACTTTGTAGTGACTGAGCGTGCTTTCAATCTGTTGTGTAGTGACGGAGCTTGTTTAAATATGTTTTGTAGTGACGGAGCTTGTTTGGCTATGTTTTGTAATGACTGAGCGTGATTTCAGTTACTTTGTAGTGAAGTTGGACATAAATAATAATTATGTCACTTTTCTCCACACAAATAATGTTTTCGATAATTGTACTTCTAATATATTATCATAATAATTTTTTACCCCAAAACATTATGTTTAACGATGTTTTTTACAAAATTCATTTTGAAATTGTTGATTATATTCATAAAAGAGGCATAAGTATCGATAACACATATGCGTCTGTCTTTTGGAAGCTATTGGTGCATCTTATTCAAGAATATTTTAAATATTTAAAATTATTGCATCATATCAATGCTATATCTGATTGGACACAATTAAATCTCTAGCCTATGTATACATATTTTTAAAATTTAAGTATCAAACACATATTTTGAAAGTAATATTAAAATTATCTAAGTGACGTAGAGGATATACTATGTGTTTGACAATTGAAACAGACGCAGCACAGAAAATAATTCCGATACGCGCTACGAATAGTTCGCCTTCTTGCCTAGAAGTATTAGTTCTAGAAAAAATCGCGACTTTCAACAAGGTTATTTTTTTCCCAATTAAAAGAATATGTATAAGAGTTGCTTGGGAAGGAAAAATATATGCATTTCAGGGTTATTTAGTCAATGAAAAGGGGTTAACGCAGCTAGAACATTAGATTTTTGATACTGGTGAAAACTGATTTAGAGTTCAATTTCTTAACGTAAGATGTTTAGGTGGCACTTTTGCTCAAAAATCTTTTGTCAAATCCTGAAGATACCACTAACCTCGAAATATTAAAGGTTCCGAATGTCGACGGGTTCTATGAAGAACTCGAAGTTGCACCTGACACACTTCATTATACACAAGCCCGCGAATTTTTCGAAATATTGTTAGGTTACTTCCAGCAGTCAATTGACGAAGACACAGGCAATCTTATACTGATGACAATCGCCAAAGTGCTATGCAATGACAGACATCTCGACATTTTCATCAAAGAAAACTTCGCACTCGTTTTACCATTCCGCCAGCGTGTTTTTCAAGATGCTGTATTCGAAATACTCTTCGTTTTGGTCTCTCTAGGTCCTCACTGCTTCGATGATAGCAGAATAACAAAACTTTTCGCACCGTTAATTAAAAGAAGTCCAAAGAAGTCGCTCACACTGCTTGCAATATATGCACTGAAGTTCGCTGATGTCGATAATCCGTGGCCAATGGTTGATCTTTTGATTCAAGAATCTCAAAGATTCGTTGGACCTGAATTAGCAGCAAATTATGTTTCTCTTTTAACAACATTATGCTTAAAGTACGAAGACTACTGTCAGGGACGTGCTGAACACTGTTGGAGAAAGATTTGTGCACTTCTCAATGAAACTGATATTTTAACTTTGAAAATGGTCTACTGCGGTTTGTGCAATATTGCTAAAGTTTACCCTTCAGGTGAACTCCCGATTGATCAAATCAGAGCACACTTGCGTGTAAAGGAATTACAGAGACCAGTTTTAACATTGCTTATCTCTGTGCCTCTTCACGGCAACGAATCTTGCGATAGACAGTTATTACAGACACTCTGTTTGCTTGCAGAGCGCGATGAAAAGGCAACAATGGTCCTCATGAAAGCTTCAACAGATTCAGCTTTTGCAGACTTTTTAGTAGAGAATGCAAAACTTTGGCTTGGCAAAGAACTTCCCACACCAATTGAAACTCTTAGATTGTTCTTGTCTGCTTTCAAGATTAGAGAACTCAGACAATCTATTGCTGAGTCTCCTGAATTTCTCGAGTTCTTGAAGATGATTACTAATCAAGAGAATGGAAATTCATTATCTATGATATGCACAATTGTTCGAAGAATAGAACTTAATGAACAGATTATTGCAAACTTTTCTGATAGTGGATTCCTTAGAGCATTCTTTGCTATGGCGAGCGACTTAAATACAACAACATCAAAGCATTCTGCATTACTTATGCTTGATACAATTTCAAGGATTGCTTACTCTCGTGAATTCATGAAGATGTGTGATATGGTTAATGATTTGATCAATGAACAAGATGAATTAACAGAAGTTGCAATACTTGTTGCAGCAGAACTTTGTGCTTATAAGAAGTGTGCGCTTGCCTTCAAGAGAAAGCGATTAGATGAATATGTTAAGACTCTCCTAGTGGATCAGCAGCTGAAAACTGCAGCAAAGAGATTTTTAGATGCAATTGCAGATGTAAACTAAATCTATATATACTTAAATATCGGCAATTTTTAAAACTAAAGTTAATAAAACATTTTAATATAAAATATATATATCATTCACCAAAATTCGAAAATTAGTGACTGCAAACACTGTATTTTGTAATGGTGAATTTAAAAGTCAATTGGAATCCATTGTAAAACGAAAATTACTGAAGTAAAGCCAAGGAATCCAATTGCTAATGTAGCAAGCGAGAATGCTGGCCACAAAGCGAAAATAAAGCTGATAACAGACAAAACAAGGCAAACTACGGATGTGTAGAATGGAATTGGCTTATGTTTATCCCAGTTATCAACAGGAATGCGTTTATTGCGTGGACGTAACCAACGCAATGTTAAACTCAAGTAAAAGTAAATTGAAATAAATATTGCAATTAACAGATAAAATGTATACAAGAAGCTGCGGATGATACGTGCATCATAAAGTATTTTTTGCCTGAAATGTGTTGCTTTGCAGACAATTAGGAAGAGAGCAACAGTAACAACTGTCGTAAAGATCCTTTTGGCAAGCTCAATGTGTGGATTTGGTTCTGGAAGCAGTGGTGGTGGAACCTGTCCGGCACGTGCGTCCATTGAATCTTGATTTTGAAGCCTCGTGTATCTTCTTTCGGCCATTTTAATTAATGTGAAGTTTTTCAGATCACCGAGAAATTTTTATTCAACCCTGCATAAATATTTTCGACCCATCTTATTTCTATAAATTTGTCATTTGATATTTTAGATGTCAAAACATTATTTCTGGAATTAGTTCCAATTTATCTGATAACCACAGTTTTGCTTACCTCAATTTTATCATGCAGCCCAACAGAAACGTTTTGTATTGATATTTGTAAAAATATACTAAAACTAAGCTTTGATTGATAGAGTATAGGACACAGCACAAGAACATTTATTAAATAACGCATTCAAACAAACAAGATATCTTCTATTTCTTAATTGTAATCAATAAAAATCCAATGATCCATATAATTACTCCAAGGGATACACCAAGTATATTACTTAGATCAAAGTCGTAGCACGGAAATACGAATAGAGATAATGGTCCGGCAACTAAACCTAATATAAAACCGAATAAAAATCTTTTGACGCCAATGAATCCACATATACGCATTTCATTTGCGTTTATTCTCCTAAAGAATAAATTAGGAAGAAGATCGGCGATATCATCAATAGTTTCTTCTAAAACAATTGTATTATCATCATCGTAATCCACATCCTGTATGCCAAAAATATTTGTGGTTGTTTTAGGGACTCTAATATGAGGCTCCCAAATTACATTAACTAAAAACTCGTTTTGATTAGAATCCAATGCAAGATTTTCATCGTGTTCGTATAAGTGTCCATCTTTGATTATACATGGATTTGAATTTTTTGGTTTTGAAATACTTGGTTCATTTTGTATTAATTTCAGGAAATTTTCAACAGTAATATCCTTGTTGAGGGTGAACCTTTTACGGTTCCTGTCTTCAAAACAGGCCGTAATTGTGATCTTTGAAGGATCCTGTGAAAGTTCCCCCATATTTATAAAAGTGACAGATTAAAATCTTACGAAAAGTGCAAAAAACATAAAAGTGACAGTAATGGCGGAAGACAAAATCATCAGTTTCCTTGATCTCAAGCTTGCAAAACCAATCATTCGCGCTCTAAATGAAAACAATTTCACCAACCCTACAAAAGTACAGGCTGAAACAATTCCAAAGATCATTTCTGGACAGGATATTTGTGCAACTGCTATTACAGGCTCTGGTAAATCCATGGCCTTTTTGATTCCGATAGTTCAGAAACTGCTCAACTTTAGAGGTCTTCCAGGTCCAAAGGCACTCATTATGAGCCCTACAAGAGAACTTGCCCAACAATTGAAGAGCGTTTGTGATATGCTCGCGACACACTGTGCAATCACATCAACACTCGTCATTGGTGGTGTCTCTGACGAAGAACAGAGGGAACTTCTCACTCCTGCACCAGATATTATCATTGGTACACCAGGTCGTTTTATTGATTCAATTTTTAACGCAAAAGTATTAAAGCTCGATAACTTACAGTTTTTCGTCCTCGATGAAGCAGATAGATTACTCGGTAAAGGATTCGAATCACAACTTAACACAATCGTGGGTCAACTCCCAGAAAAGCATCAAACACTGCTCTTCACAGCAACTCTCAACGATCAAGTTGCAAAACTTGCAACAAAAATACAAAAGAAGTCCACTGAAAAAATTAACATCAACCCCTACATGGAGTTAAATCCAAATATCACTCAGATATTCATTAAGACAAAGAAGGAAGAACGTCGTCTTCCATATCTTGTAGCACTCTGCAGAAACATGTGCAAAGACAAAACTCTTGTTTTCTTCCCAACAAAAGCACTCGCTCATCATGTTTTCTTACTTTTCAAGAACATCGGTATCAAGTCTGCAGAGCTTCACGCAGATCTTTCTCAGACAGTTCGTAACGAAGCAATCGAACAATTCAGATCATCTCAAGTTCAGTATCTTCTTGCATCAGATCTTGCTGCAAGAGGTATTGATATTCCTGATATCGAGTATGTTATCAACTTTACAATTCCTAATGAGCTTGAGCGCTACATCCATAGAACAGGTAGAACAGGTCGTGCTGGCAAAAAGGGTACTGCTATTTCACTTGTTGTCACTCCAGATGAAAAGCGTATCATGAAGAAGATGGAGAAGCACTCTCCAGGCCTTGTTCAGTACATGACAATCCCTGACAACCTCAAGCAGCAGGCTCAAGAGAGCGTTTCGCAATATGAGGAAGAAATAGAGGCAGAGAAGAAGCGTGAAGAAGAAGAAAAGGAAAGGAGAGCGGAAATAGCGGCCGAAAAGAGAATGAAAGCAATGCTCGACATAGAAGAAGAAGTCCCACAGAAGTTACCTGGCGAGGATTCCTTCAAGCGCCACAAGAAAGGCAAAAAATAAAGTTATATAGATTATATTATTTAAAATAGATTTGTATAATTGGTTCTTTTTTAGTTTCTATTTTGCATAAATTCTTAATTTTGTTGGAAAGCAAGAGAACTAATTTGTATGTATTCAATTATATAAAAGGAATTTAATACAACAAGCGAAAATATCATATGTTAAACCATATACAGCCACGGAGAGCAGAGCAATTCTTCAGCCGTCGGTCTCTGCTTTGGAATTATAGCAAGCATTGGCTCTAAAAATTCGGTTAATTCTGCTGCATCTTGATCGCTAAGTCCATACTTTATGAGGAGGTTGTATAAGCACGGAAGTTGCTTATGGTATGTGGCAATGAGTCCTCCGTGTCTATTATAGAGTGCTGAATAATATCTTCCGTTTCTTGCCCAGTCTCTTGGAATTGGACCTAAAACAGACTCAATCATCGACAAATGGACGGCGTCAAACAACTCCCTGTTCTTCGAGTTTTCCTCTTTGTCTGAGTCAGACAAGATGGGGTCAAATAAATGATGCCTTGTCGCTAATTCGAACGTCATGCATGCCAATGACCAAATATCAGCCGAGCTGTCATAGTTGTGACCTAAGAGTACTTCTGGTGACCTATACTGCCTCGTTTGAATGAGATCATTCAAGATTCCATCGACGAAACAGGAATTTCCGAAATCTCCGAGCTTGAAGTTGATTGTTGACTCATCATCCTCCAAGCAGTTGAATACCTCGCGAGTGTCATTCTCAGAGAATGGCTCATAAGGGAAAATCGGCCTTTCTGCGAATACATTTTCTGGTTTTAAGTCTGTGTGGATTGCTCCATTCTTGTGCATGAAATTGAGACCTTTGAGTGTATCTGAAACGATCTTTTTGATGAGCTTTAGAGGAATAGGAACATAAGTATCATCAAAATAGTTAATGAAAGTGAGAATATTCTGAGAAACGAGTTCCAACACAAAGCAGCAGTGGTTCTCGTAATAGAACACATCGTAAAACTGTGTGATATGTTTTGAGGGATCATTTAGATTAGAAAGGTAAAGATTCATCAAAAGTTCGTCCTCATATTGAGAATCATCGGAATCTCCATCGTAGTATCTTTTCAGTACCTTAATCGCAACATTTTCACATCTTAAGTAATCATAAGCCAACCAAACAATACAGAACGTCCCCCTCCCAATCATCGTCTTTATTTGGTACCTGTGGTTTAAAACCATATTGTTACGGAGAAATAACTGTCCATTATCTTGGTCGGTTTCGTAAAAACGGTCTAGTTGATCCATTTTCTCACCGCTGTATGTTCTGTTTGGTTCTGTGCCGAAGCAGTACTCTGAGGACTGTTCTTCTTGTTCTTCTTCGAACTCTTCTTCCACAAATTCGTCTTCAGAACTCATTTTCGTTTTTTAAATATTTTTAGTGTTTCTGTTTCTGACATTTCTATGATGTATGCTTCATGATTTTTGGTTTAAAATAGTTGTTGATTATTATTGAAATTTCGTTACATAAAGTTCTCTTGAAGGAACAACTCTCAATCGATAATGCTCTTCAAAGTTAATGGTTTGGCATTAGGAACTCGGTTTTTCAAATTTCATAATTTTTTCCTATTGCTCATTGAAATGTCTGATTGCCTTTGTTGACTTTTCAGTGTACTAAATATTCACAAATATAATTAAAACTTAGCCAAATTTAAAAAATGAATAAATTTAATATGAATACAAATAACATTATGCTTACATAGCCCTCCATGAAAGCTAGCTATTCTCAAATACTTAAAGATCGATTCTAAAGTTTTCAAAATAGCATAATTTGATAAAAACTAACAACAATGAAACAAGAAGTATGCCTTCCAGGGGTGGTTGGTATTTGATTAAAACAAACAAAAACATTTTAATAACATTTCAAACTTCGTTCAATCTTTGATATTCGTAGATCTTTGACTTCATGTCCTCCATCACATCAACAATGTCTTTTGCTTCTGCTCCAATTAAGATCGTATCGTCGTCATAAATATATCCATTCAATTTTGCGACAAGTTTGTCTCTGATCTCTCTCAGTTGATCATTTTGTTCACGAAGATATGAATCAGAGAGAGATTCTGGATCATCTAAATCATCAATATTTGGAATATCATCAGTGGTTGATCTGTGAATGCGAACAGTTTGTTCTGTCATTTCTGGATTGAGAGAACGAACTCTGTGTCTTGGTATCAAAACTCTTCCAATTTCAGACGTTGAAAGTGAATTGCTCTGAAGACTTGACAGTGAATTTTGATACTCTCTGTTGACGACGTCTGGTTCAGAATATTGTTCATTTTCTTCATTATTCGATTTTGCATCAAATGTTGTCATTGTGACGTCATTTTCGATGAATTCAAGCATTTCTTGAATCTTTTCGAACTCTTCGGATGTGAAAAAGCATCCATCGACATTGAAAATCCTGAGTTTCCTATTTAAGTGTCTTGTTGTAGGTTTCATTGTAATAAACTGTGTTATTGCGTCGAATGATTTGGATGTGAGACCGCAATTTACAAAAGCAACTTCTTTATATCGATAAGGATTTATATTTTCTAATAAAAACGCTAAATCTAGATCCTGTGTAAAGACGTTTCTGAAGCGGATGCATTCTAATGTTCTGTTTTGTGTTATCGAACGAATTAGTTTTCTTAATAATTCTGGTTCAATATCGAAAGATGACAATGTTAAAGATTTTAGTGTTTTTGATTTTGGAATCGTTTGAATAAGAATTTTCAAAAGATATTGCAAATAATTTTTCTTTCTATAGGCGATCGATTGGATTACAGCTTTTAGTTTCTTGTCACTTAGCGAATCATTTTTCTTGTATTCTTCGAGTAGATCAGCTGAAAAAACAACTTTTGTGAATTTTTTATAAATCATATTAGGTAATGAATTGAAAAATCGTTTATAAAGCTTAACAGGGAGAATAGAAAAGTCATAAATGCACTGTAATTCGTCACCATTTCCGATGTAATACATCATTTCTGTCGAGAAAACCTGTTCACTCATTTTTTACTGACTTCCGTTAGCATTGATTTCATATTATTCTTGTTAATCTATTATCTCCATAGACATTATTTCACTTTTTTAAATATATTTATGATAAAATTTTGCATATTTTTCAATCCTGATTATTATGGTTTTTGTACAATATCAAAACACTATTTTAAATTATTTTTAAATTTTTTATGATACAAACATTATATATGGAAAGAATTAAAAAGTGGTACAAAAAGTGATATACTCTGACACGTAAAGTTATCAGAATCTCTAGTTTTATGTGTCAAAATATTAATATTTTTGACATGTAAAGTCCTATAATCAATCAAATTATGTATTAGTTTTTATTTCAAAATCTTGTCTGACAGGAAGAACTAGGGACTATATTGACACAGGTACCACGCATGTTAGTAACTAAACTCACAGATCTTCCTTTCATACGCCATCATTAAGAAATCAAAGATTTCCACTTCAGAATGCCTCTGAAGAGCAAAATTAAATGCTTGATTGGGACTTGTAGCCAAGGTGCTAGCAATCCAGCCCACAGTTCTTCCTTTCAGAAGCATTCTGGCGAGTAAATCGCTGTTTATTTCGGAGATCGTGTCTGAAAGGAAGAACTGTGGACTGGATTGCTAGCATTTTGGCTACCAGTGCCAATGAAGCACTTAATTTTTCTTTTCAAAGTAAATTTAAACAAATATAGGATATCATTCTTCCAATAATCATTTATAATCACATGCCACGTAAATATTTATTTATCAAATATATGTTTACATGTCAGATAATATCACTTTTTGTATCACTTTTTACGCAACAATTTTTCACTTCTAAAACTTTTAAGATTTTTCATATTTTCGTTTGTTTTTAGGAATGATAACTTGAACAGGTTCAAAATCTTCAATGAAAATAAATGTTTCATTACCTTACAAAATAGATGGCACTTTTCGTTTGAAAAACGGTTAGTTTTAATTTCTGATATTTACATTGTTCAAAAATTTTTAATAAATGCAGAATGTTCCGCCTGACATCGGTGATTACATGTTTGGCGAGCACATTGATCGTGGGGAGTTCTCATATGTCTATACTGTGAAAAAAAGCAAAGCAACCAACTATTCGCATGTAAAATTATATATAAAACAGTTAATGGACGGAAAAGAGTCAATTACAGTATTGATTTAGAGATAAAAATTAGGAAGACAGTCGATAGTCCTTACGTTGTTAGATTCATCGATTTATTTGAAGATGATAATTCATATTATATGATTATGTAATATTGTCAAAGTGGAACGTTATTCAACATGCTCGTAAAAGGTCATGGAACAACTAACGATGTTGCAAAAAGAATATTTTACCAAATTTTAATGGGACCTTCAACTTTTCATTCATCAAAAATCGCTCATTTGGATATAAAGCCAGAAAATATCTTTCTTGATGAGAATGAGAACGTCAAAATAGGAGACTCCAGTATATCTGGATTCATTGATGAGGATCAAACGACAAATTCAACTTGCGGAACAAAATATTATGTTTCTCCTGAATGCATATCCGGAACAGACTATAATCCGTTTATAAGTGATATGTGGAGTTTGGGGTCACTTTATATTGTATGGTAACAGGAAACTTGCCTTGGAAGAAGGGAGAAAAGCAGGACATACTTAGTCAGATCCAAGCGTGTGAATATTCTATTCCTTTGACTGTAATTCCTGGGATTAAAGATGTGATACAAGGCTTACTGCAAGTAAATCCAGATGACAGATGGAGCATCGAAGACTGCTTGAAATCTAGATGGCTTTATAAGATGACTGAAGACAAATTCTTTGCAAAATTATCCAATTCAGATATTTATTTCTTTAACATTCATGAAATGGATAGGATAGACACAACATCCATGCTGACGAACAGATCTTCCAGTCAATCGAATTTCAATCGTGACCAAAGATCTTCCACCAACTATAGAAAGTTTTTGCCATTGCCATCTAAAAATGCATCTCCTGGTCTCAAAAATGCTGTCATGTCGAATACCAGAAGTCCTGTTAAATTAGTTCCAAAATTGAATCACAACTCAAAACCGCGTGACATTCCCTCTTCATTATAGAGAAAAACCTCTTTATAAATGTTTGTATTATCTATTTTTAATCAGCTACTGTTTTTAATTCATACAATTTGACATTCAAAATCATTTTTACATGACAGTTATTATTTTACAAGACAAAAATTTTAATTTCAATTTCCGTTAGTATATGAAAGCAAAGACTGCGAGAAATTTGAGTCCTTCACACAGTAGAAAGCGCATCCTCAATTTCGCGCCTGTGACTCCTCGCATTTCATTGCCAAGACCTCCACAAACTATTCGAATTAAGTACATAAGCAATTTTAATACAACAGAAAAAGGATCTTTCGGCAGTGACGCACCGAAAATAACGATAGGAAGCATGCTAAATATATACAAGGATCCTTTTGCTAATCCAGGACCAGCAGATTACACGATGCCCGATCTAAACTCCGGAAAAATCCTTTATCAGATTCCAAAATCATACAAGAAGGATACAGCAGAACATTACACACAGAACATAGACTTTATAATGCCGCCACCTCTAAAATCGATCGCAATCAAAATTCCAAATTCGGAAAGACAGCCTCTGTATGATCTATCTGATGCGCCTGGACCATGCAAATACAACGTTCCGTACGGATTGACACCAACAGGTCATAAAATATCAAATGCTGTTCATCGTGGTCTTTTCGATGTAAATGCATCAGAACATCTTGGCCCAGGCTGCTACGAAGTGCAATACGACAGATCTATTACAGGAGTCACTGCAAAAATTTCAACAGACTTAAAACGCGGAGATTGGATGATTAATTCTAAAACTCCGGGCCCTGGAGAGTACACTCCAATCGTAAAAGTAAAAGAGCCATCTTACCTCATTGGAAAGAAATCTAGGCCTTCTAAACACAGCACAAATCAAAATTCATCAACACTTTATGCAATTGATGCGTTTTATATAAATCTACCGAAAGATATCGATCCCAAAGAGATTCTGATGTATTTGACCGAAGAACCGGCGATTCGTGCTTTTATTCATGAACTCGCGGAATTGGTGTTTTTCGCAAAGCCAGAAGATCCAATCGGCTATATTAGGAACTACTACTCGAAATTCCGTCCTAATCGTCAAGAATTGTCGAAAGTTAAGAAGAATCTTGAAATGTTTTAAAAACAATTGTTTGTTATGTAAATTGTATATTAGCCATCGCTTTAAACACTTAGCCCTTCAATTATTTCTCCTCAGAGGGATTTATTAATACAAATTGAATTTCAAGAATTAAAATAAGCATCCAATAATTTGGGATTTTGCTATCTTCAGTATAAAGGTTACAAGACCTGAACAGCATCTTTCAAACACAAAAATTTAATTAAACACAATTAAATTGAAACAAAGATTCATATGAGCTTTATTTATTCTAGAAAATATGTTTTATTTTATCTATACACATCCAAAACATGAAATGAGCTATTTTTGATGTTGGGTATTTGATCGCCAGCCTTGGCTTGAACATTCCTGGATTTTCCCACCACTATCATCGCACACTATCACACATTTGAAATATCTTGAAATTTATGATAAATGTTTTATTTTCTTGTGTCGATAAATTGAGATAAAAAGATAAAAAACACTCCGAGACCCACTCAAACCTTGGCACATTAACGGTTATCTTCTGACATTATTCCACTAAGCTATTTTGACATGTAAAGCTCTCAATTATTTTCAACTATTTATTTTTTTCCAAATTTGAAATTTCCTGATCCCAAGTTACTGGTTCGATGATACTCTGCCACATTATTCAACTATACCATATATATCTATATTTAAAATCTCAAGTCAAGTTGATGAGATCAAAGAGAGAGAACACCTTTATTAACAAAAATATAGTTAAATGATGTCAGATCTCATGCGTATATAATCAGGCAGCTATTGATATGATATTAGTATATGAGAAGAAGCATAATAATGAAAAATTAAATGAGGAATTATATTTTTCTCAAGTCTTGAAATACATAATTACATAGGAACGGCTAAAATACAAATCAGTTTGAATAGATGTAAAAGTCAAAAAAATGAAGTCAATTATTGGATCTCAGTGGAACGAAATCTGTAGAAAATACATTGAACAGCCTGAGGACGAAGAGACTATGCAGGTCATTACTGGCCTTGTAATGGACGAAAATTGCCTTCAGATCGCTGTAAATTTATTAAATGAGCCACTTGAACTGCAATCATTGCGTATCTTGCTGCAGGTTATGAAATCAAACATCGAAAGAGAGTGGAATTCCGAGAAACAATCATCTATTGACTTTAAAAAAACTTTATGCAATTTTATAAATGCAAATCTGAATCTCGAATATTCAACTTTGTCGCTATGCAACTCGATTACTACATACATTGCATTGATAGAATGGCCAGAAAATTGGGATTTTTTACAATTTGTTTTTGCATTCGAGCCAAATCCAGAATTTGCCTTAAAAATAAGAAATTCGTTTTCCATGTTATCGGCAATATCGGGGCACATCTACGAGAGCCTTCAGGACAAAAAAAATCGCGACAAACACAACAATTATCAACTACGAGCACTCGAACAATATATCCCTAAACTTTCAGAGACAATCAACTTTGTTTTCAGTACTAAGTTCGATGAGAACTATAGTCCTCTGTATGTAGAGATGTTTAACTTCTTTATTAGCGCTTGTAAGTTAATAGATATCGATTATCACATCGAAGAAATGGAATTACAAATCGGAAAAGTCCCACCACCAATGATTTCAAAATTCACACATTGCTTGTTTTCATTTTTCGATGCAAGACTCACAAGTGAAGGTCTAAACACCCACTATCTATTAGGATATCTACAGAGCTTAAATCTGACCGAAGAAATGATTGTGCAAAATGAGAATTTTTTGGAAATATTTTTGGATATCATTCCATCAATATTCGAGCAAGATCCAAATTATGACATAACAAAATGTGTAATGGAACAAGTACCAATTATAGAATACGCCATTGAAAAATTAGTAAATTTGATGTCATATTTCTCTGAAAATCTCGAAGACAATCTACAAAATTATTGTAAGTGTTTGGATTTCTTCATCAGAGAGTTTTTGATAGCAATAGGAATGAAGGAAAACAGTCACACGCTGTTGCTATCCTTCCACAAATATCTGTATGTGATAATCGAAAGTATAAGTAATGCCATTTCTCCTCCTTATACAATTGTTTATGATTCTGAAATAGTTTATGATAAATTCGATGAGGACTCTATTCATTACAAACACAAAGTTCTTCTCGAAGCAGTTGCACAAGTGATTGTTTACTCAGACGAATATGTTAAGCAGATTATAAAGAAGCAAGCGCAAGATCAGGAACAAGAATTTGTTGATGAAGGACCACATTTGATTATCATGGAAATCATCGAAAAATTATTCGAAGACTTTCAAAATGGTTGCGAAAATTTACAACATACACTTCATTCTTTTTGTTTTCTTTCAGCCTATTGCATTCCGAAGTTATTAGATTTGTTAAAAATTGATCAGGATAGCCTTTACGCAGAGGTCATAAAATTCTATCGCAATGCTTTTCAATATTTGCTTGAAAATGTGAAAAATCCAAACACAGAGAATCAGCAAATTGCGTATATGCAAATTTGCATTTTAGCATTCTTTGCTCAATCAAGAAGACTCATCAATATTCATTTGCAAGATTTGATACTTGAAATATACAAAGTTTTCATAGAGTTCTATTTAGGATCAGGGGTTGACATTTTGATTCAGTTTGCAATGTCTTCACTTCAAGAATTTTTGAATTTCGATTTCGATGATGACAACGAACGAAATATTATCACTGTTTACTTATCAGGCGATCAGGTGAATGAAGTACCAATCATTGATTATCTATATCCACATTTCCAGAACATATTGAGCGTTTTATCACCGAATTCATTTAAGTCATTTGTTATTTTCTTTTCGAAGATTCCAAAAATGATCTGTCACATTGCCGAAGGAACAAATCCGAATTTGATGGAAAAGAGAATCATCGTTACAGATCAATTAGTGAATTTCGTCTTCGAATACTTACAAAGAATGATAGAAGCAGTAGATCCAGCGGCTCCACAGTCATTCATCGATTGCTGTCGCGCCAACGATTTGGTTCCTCTGCTAAATGGAATGTCTCGAAAACCACTATCTGAGTCCTCTTTCGTTAGATTAGTTCCTATGTCAAATGTCGGTCAAGCGGTTCTAACTTGCATGACAAACATGCTAAAGACATTCGATCAATATGTGAAGAGCCAGAACTTGAATATTGCAGCCTTTGAGTCAATGGAAGCAAATCTTTGCAGGTCTGTAATCGAAAGTTTTCAGCAAACCTATAATTTCTGCATTGAGAATTCTCAAATTGAATATTCTGCAGCAATACTCGGACTCATTGATACATATTATGGAATTCCTGTTTATTTATTCACGCCAACATTCTTTGAAATCGTTAATGGCACAATGAAGAAATATGCAGAATTTTATCAGCAGTTGGAAGAAGAACACAGAAACAAAGTTATTTCTTTCTATTTAGTTCAAGATTACCCTGATTCATGTGCAGAACATCTTCTAAATGGTCTGCCTTTCATCATAGATTACTATGCAATCAAACTAAGACAGAAAGAGTTGCTTAGAGTTGTTGTTTGCGATCAAATCATCAGGTTTTGCGATTACAACGAAATTGTTGTCTCAAAGACAGCACACAAAGTTTTGAGCCAAGTATTGAAGAATGTCGATGGGCAGAATGCGGAGCTACGTATAGAGTTATATACACAACAGATCAGCGATCATGCTGGTTCTCTTAATCTTTCGCAGTTTATTTTCTTGGAGATCATCAGATTGATAACTTCAGGAATATTTAAGTTTGCAACAGAAGATTACGCAGTAATACTTTGCTTGAAGTATTTTTTGTATCATAACAGAAGTTTCATCGAAAATTATTCAGAATTTATCGGAAAAACTATTGGAATTGAAGCTGAAGATGTTAAAGATAAACTTTCTCCGTTTCTCTATGGAATGACTTCTAAAAACTCTGACGCGATAAAGAGCATCACCCAGATATACAGGTATATCGCTGGAATCTCAAAGAACGATCCAGAACTCCAAACAACCAAAAGATTAACATCCATCAAAGATATCATTAAGTACTCTGAATCGCTATCAAGACAATTCCCTCGAAGCAAATCGAATCGTCAGTAATTCAATATTTTTGTTTTTTGTTTCTAAATATTATTGTTTTATTTGTTGATTTAAACTTAATAATTACTCAGTTTGAACTAAAACTCATATTCCAACATGCAGTTAATTGAATATAGAGATAGGATTGTTTGTAGTGATTGAAGCATCTAATATAGATGAATCTAAAGGACTAGCACCCATTCTTCCAATCCTTTAACAATGAAATATTTTCCTCTCAAATTAAACAAGGGGAGTACTACAAGGGGGATGTTTTTTTCAAATAAAAAAATTGAATATTTTTTGGCCGTAAATCGAGAATTTTATAACCTTGCATGCATTTGAAGGAAGTTTGACACAAATATTACAGATCCACCAAATTAGGGAGAGGTACTATTTGATCTCAGCTGTGCAAGCGTTGTATCGTTATGCATGCTTTTTGAGATGTCAAAAAAATTTCAAGTCCATGGTTTTACACTATTGATCGAATTTTAAACGAGAGATAATCATGAATCATCTTGTATATTCTATATGCATAAAACCAGATATCAATGTAGATCTAGATTTCTCTATTTTGCAAGCTTCAAATTGCGTTTTTTCATCGATCTCATAGAATATTTTGAGAGCCTATATTTGGCCATAGCGGACCCTTAAATCTTTTCTATAGCTTGAATCCCAAAATATTGTTTCTTTGGGATTTTGAAAGTAATGTGTGGAATATACTGATGTTAAATATAAATACCAAAGAATTGAAGTGAAATGCACAAAAATTTATCTCAACGATTATTTTGTAAACTTCAGTGCAACATATGACGATTTCCAAAATCCCAAGCACGATGGCGGACCTCGTCCGTCAGCACCCGCAGCTTGTTGTCAACATCGACGACTTTTCGCACTCCCGGACAATCGGAAAAGGCGGTGCTGCGGAAGTTTTTCACTCATACGATTCGAAATTGAAAGAAGAATGCGCGGTAAAACAACTGTACAAAGAAGATCTCATAGATAAATCAATGGCGCACCTAATTCGTGAAATACACACAATGGCATTGATAAATAATAGATTTTGCATGCCTATGCTTGGTTTTACTGCTGTCCCGCCGTACTGCCTCGTGCTCGAGTACCTGCAGAACGGATCTCTCGATGATGCAATCTTCAGACCTCGAAAGAAAGCTATGTCCGAAACTCATGTTCACATCATCGCTATTTGCATTGCAAACGGTATGGCACATATCCATTCAAAAGGAGTTTTCCACAGAGACTTGAAACCAGGAAATGTTCTTTTAGATAAGAAAGAAATTCCGAGGATTTGCGATTTCGGCTTGGCCAGAATGGAGGATGGCAGCAAAACCACAAAAGGAATTGGTACACCTACTTATATGCCACCAGAACAGATTGAATCAAGCAATTACACACACAAAGTCGATATTTACGCGTACGGTATCATGCTGTACGAAATAGTTGAACGTCAGAGAGCTTATCCGGGATTCAGCCAGAAAGTGGATTTAATTAATGCCGTTATGCGTGGAGAACGCCCAACATTCACAAAGAAGACACACAAAACAATGCAGAAATTAATTCAGAGATGTTGGGACAATGATCCAGATAAGAGACCAGAATTCACAGAAATTTTCGATCAACTCGCTGATGGCAAAGCCAAATGGAAGGACTCAGATATGTCGAAAGTTGAAAAGCTTGTTTCTCAAATTAGAGAAAAAGACCGTCAACCTGAAGCTCCACGCGAAACGACATCAAAAATTCGCGTAAATATCGAAAAATTATTGGATCAACTTGAACCAGAACGCGTTAAAGCGCAGCAACTGCAGGCGGAGAAAGAGAAGAAGAAGAAGAAGAAGAAGAATATGCCGTTAATAGTGAACGATTCATCAGACGAATTCGAAGATCTCGAAGTAGGCCCTGGTATCAAAGACATTGTTTCTCACGAAGTCAAAAATAGGGATTTACCTTCAAATCTTCCTCCTCCAATTCCTGAGTCATCTCGTGCAAATGACAACAATCCTGGAATCGTTCCACCTCCAAGCTCACAGCAAAATCCATTGTTTAGAGGAAATCAGCCTCAGGGATTCCCAGGAGGACCTCCAAATCCATTCGGAGCTCCAGGCGGATTCCCGATGCAGCCACCTGTATCGACTGCATATCGTGGTGGACCTCCAGGCCTCAAACCAGCAGGCCCAATGAACACCGCTACGCAGAGGCAGAATGCAGCGTTTTTGGCAATGCATAGAGACCACGGAATGCCAATGAATAACGATCCAATGCAGTCGAACCCGATTATGCCTCCACCGCAGATTGCTCCATCAGAAGCAAGAAAGATGGCGAGCAGGCCAAAAGTGAAGGGAGAGCATCCATGTCCAGACGTCACTCCACCAGATGAGACTCCTATTCCACTCAATCTTCCTCCAACCCCAACAACACAACCAGTTTTCGCACCACAGCCTCAAGTTCAGGAACTTTCACCTCCAGCTTTCGCTTTCCCATCGAGAGATCTTCCAATTGATCCAAACGCTTTTGCCAACCCCAACAACCCACAGTTCTGTTCCAAGGTTGAGCAACTTGCGACTGTTGCTGAGGAATCTCATCTCCAGGCGTGTGCGCAGGTTCTCGCTCCGTATACTGCGCGTGGAACACTTCCAATGGCGCAGTTCACTGTCTTAATGACAATGTTCAGGCTCTGTGTGAAGTTCGGAATGAAATTCATTGATCCATTGGTCCAATCCGGTGCATTCTATGGCATGCCATTCTCTGATAAGAAGTGCGAAATTGCTGCTGCAGATTTGCTTTCTATTGTCTTCCAAAAGGCCCCAGAACTCGTTTCTCCAAAGTTTTGGCCACAAATTTGTTTCCTTGCACGCACTCGCCCTCTCGATGCTGTCGTTTTGCTCCGTATTTTAGTCTCTGATCCATCAAAAGTCAACTCAGCGATTCTCCAACTCATGGTCCCGACAACTACATTCTTTGCTGCTACGAATGCAGCTCCAAGAGCTATTTCTTTATTGCATTACCTCCTGCAGAGGTGTCCACCGTTCGCCCAGAACTCCGGCGATCAGGCCCTTCAGCAGATTGTAGCTTTCTCACAGTCCGCCAACATTGCAACAGCTAAGATGGCCTATTACGCTCTCTCGAGCAACTACAAACCTGGAGTCCAGCTCGACTTCTATTACATGTTGTGGCATCTTAACATCAGCGCACTTATTGAACCTGTTCTCTCTGTCTTCTTGAAGATTCCAGAGCTCCCTGCAACTCTCGAAATCTCTCGCGCTCTCATTCAGGCAGCAAAGACCTCTCCATTGGGCGCAATGGTCCTACAGAAGTACGCCGACACAGGAATCTACCAAGCAAACGTCTTCTTGTACGATAACTCTTGGTATATTGAGTCTCTTCCAACAATTCTTGATACAGTCAAATTACTCCTCATTCTGTATCAATATCCACCACTCCGTCCAGAAATCGCGAAGAGCTCACTGTTCCCGATGATGCTACGAAACATGATTGCTTCGAAGTTCCCATTCATCATCGTCGTTCTTGTTTCCATCATCAGAAGATGTAATTTGACTCCAGAGCTTATCCAAGCTTACGCTCAGGCAGGTGTCTTCATAGACTGGTACAAAATCGGTCTGTCGCTGAATGATGTGTCAGTAATGCAGAACTTGCAGGTTCTCACTGACACAATTATGAGAGTCCACTTCATTCCCGACATTGCTGAAATTATTCTTGCAGAAGTTGATATTATCAGAACTAAGAATCCACAAGCCTTGTTAGCTTACTCATACATGAACTTAGAGCCGTTGTCGCAATACGAAGAATGCGCGAAGCAAATGGTGAAATTGGGTCTTCCATCGGTTCTACAGAAGGAAATTAGTTCACTGCCTCCTGAAGTTGCCAAACTCGTACAGAGTATTCAGGATAACATCAAGAAATATCAATAAATTTTTTTGAATTCGATTTTTTCTCACCTTTTTTTTTCATGAAGGTTTGCTAATATTATCAATATGTTTCCATTTAACACTACAGATTATAAAAATTATATTATTTTGAAAAAATTATAAAAATTAGATTAAAAAGTGACATGGAAACTATAAACGGTTATTAATCTCGTTCAAAAATTATGTTCACGTTATGGAGAGATGCTGCGGAGCCAATCCAATACAGAGGCAGCAGGTGCTCTTGCGGATTCCTCATTAAGCTTATTTCGCCAATTGTTCTGATTTTAATGACATGCTGGTTTGTTATTATGACATATTACATTGCTCCAGATTCTATTCAATCAAAAGATAAGCCAACGCTCGAAATTCCGTCATATTATTTCATCAAAGGCACTCTTACTAAAGACAGCGAAACTTATTCATATTTAGGATTTAATTTCCCCACCTTCCAGAAGCACAGCATTGTCCCACTTAGAGGAGCCCCAGTACACCGCTCTATGATTGATCCATATGGACGTGTTAATATCTCCTTGATTGTTCCATCTGAGCCAGGTTTTAAGATGATCGACGCTCAGCTCATTATTCCTTTGTCGTTCCGTTTCAACTACTATGGAAAGCCAAAAATATACTCATACATTAGCATCAGCTTCCCATGTGAAACAACATATAACACATACACATATACTGGCAGCCTAATGATTCATCAGACTGGTGAGCTTGTTCAAGTTAACGATTCTCTCGCTAATTTCTTGGAATCAATAGACCCTGTAAATTATAACGATGTTTTCACAATTGATCATATTTATGAAACATTCTCGGTCTCACCAATAGATACTTCATTTGTTGGGTCTAAGATTTCATCAACCTCTAACGAAAATCTTACTGATAAGACAAGTTTTACAATTAAATTCAATGTTCCAACAGTTACAATCAATATGCCTTCTCCGTATTGGAATATTCTTAGAAATACATACATCCAACTATTTTACTGGGCTTGGGTTATTGTTGCGATTTTCCATCCATTCATCAAACATGCATACCAGTATTCTATTATTCCATCATCAATTGTTCGTCTTCTTGAGCCATATCAGAAAGAGAAAAGAGACTAATTTTTAACTTTTTGTGCATTAATTTTATATTTTTACTATTAAAAAGATTTTGTTTTAAAATATAAGCCAGGTTAAGTTGTACGTAAGTAATAAAACTTAATTTTAACCACATTGCCATGTTAACTCAAACTCGCCTTGATCATTAATCCAGATTTGTGCGGTACCAGCATCTCCCCACATGTACGAGAAGTACTTGTCATCCTGAAGGCTCAATAATAATTTCCATTCCTCTCCTGGTGTGGATTCACCTTGAACGTAGTATGGGAAACCGCCAAAGTAGCAGTTTGTATCGCGATTTGCCCTAATTTCGCACATGAGATCCTCAACAAGGAGACCATCAACCTCATCCATGACTTCGAGGAAATCATTTGCAGAATCGTTGTATGTATCCATTGGGTCGTACGATGTGAAGATAGCTGAATCAATACGGCTGCCTTCCTTTGCTGGAGCGAGTTCAAGTTTAGCAATGTCGTCGTGGTGATAAATTCTAACCGGAAGAGGACCATTTTCTGGTGAGTCTTCTGTATCAACAAACATGAGGATCAAAGCATCCTGAAGGTTCTGTGGGAAAAGTCTCTGAACATTTTCAGGAAGTTCTGGAACGTATAACTGAACAGCAAGTTCAAGATCGTGGCTGCCATCTGGGCTCTTGACTGGCTCTTCGCCTGGAAGATGTGGAACAACACCACCATATTTATTAACAGCTGCCTTTGTTGCCTTTTCCTTTAAAGCCCTGATGAAGATACCCTTCCTGATAAACCCCTTAGAGCCAAACCAGTTCAAAGCACCAATTTGTTCAGCTGAAAAGTTCGCTTGCTCGCTCATCCTCTCAAGTGTCAGATTTTAGTTCACCTTCTTACTCAACAAAAAATATCAAAAAAGGTACATCAAATACTTTTCCGTTATTTTGCAAAAATGTCCGGTGATGAAAAGTTTGGTTTTCAGCGATGTGCCATGAAAATTGTGTTTTTTTAGTAGCAGAAAACTATTATATAGCTAAAGCTCAATATGAATACAATGGATTGACGAAGATTACGCTTCGAATTTCTCCAAAATAATGCATAATTTCGGCTATATCATCAGAACATCGCAAGCCGCTAGGGCTCGACCTAAATCTCCATTAAAGCATGATCGCATTCAAAAAAACACTAGCTTCAAAATCGATAATTTGGATCTCAAAAGTTACAGAAATTTAGGAACAGAGAAGAAGTGCACCAACAGTGATCATTCTTGTGATAAATATACCGTAATTACAGAAACTTCTTACACATCGTTTTGAAGATTCGTTTTATCTCTTTTTAATTTCTTATTGTTTTTCAAAACAAATGATATGATTTGCTACACTATATCAAATATTTTCCAATTATTGACATTCAGATCATTTTTCTTAATGAAATTTCTAGATTTCATCCAATATCATTCTAAATTTCAATCAATTTGTTATACTGACATAGGTAAATGCATATGCAAGAATTCCGTAGATAATGGTATTGAATACGGCCTATCATCCCCTGAAGTCCGTGATGGCTACAAATGTTATACTTTCTGATGAAGATGAAGCTATTCAAACATTATTGATTATTTGCTGGTGGAGTCTATCCACAAATTAATCGACACTTGGGAAATTAAAAGATAATTTTTTTTCAAAATGAGAGTTTTCTAAATGATAATCACGCACACACGCGTATTCCCACACTACATGAGCTCCAGCTACATAGCTAAAGAATAGATAACTGAATAATGCAGCAAAAAACAAAATATTTTATGCTTTTAGATTACTTTCTTCATGTCATAAAATTTGTTGTGCAAATGATGTTTTATTAATTACAAAGATATCTCCATTATTTAGTTTGGCTGAATATCTTTTTAACCCCGCAAAAAAATGAAATTTTCGTGTTTCGAGTAAAATTTATAGAAAAAAGAAAATTAAATTATTCACAAAAGCTTCATAGGATTTCTCCATAACGATGTGTAAGTTTATTTTGTCGCAGCAAGTAAACTACATTTTTTAATATAGGTACTCCTCTCAATTTTTTCAAGGGGGCTCACTCAATATTATGAAGAACACGCCCGTAGAGTACCTGAAACTAAAAAATGTAGTTTATACCTCCCCTATTGGGCGCTGAGTGTATGTTATGAATTTGGGTTCATAAATTACAATATAAATTATTTGATGTACCTTTATCAAAAATAAACAGAAATTATGAGGGACTGGGACAAAATAGAACAACGTGCTTTTCTGACATGTAACTTATTTTTGGCATGTAAAGTCAGGATGTCAAAATAAAGGAAAGTGACGTGATTGCGGGAAAAATGGAAAAGTGTCAATAGGTTGAAATGGATTGAACTCAATGTTGGAAGCCAAAGAAGACTTCATTATGAGTAGTTGTGGCCTCATAGTGAAGGATGACCTGGTTATCTAGCAGAGATGCATCCAGATGCCTATTCAACAGAAGCATGATTCGATGCATGGCGAGGTCGGCCTGAGACTTCCAAAGCCCTCGAGTGGCCAAACCAGGCCCTAACAATAACCCACTTATTGATTCAATTTTTAATACACATTACATTTTCACTTTTGATATTAATATATTATTTTTTTTTTCTATTTTTTATTTTTCCACAGATACCTTTTTCATTACAAGATTATTTTCATTTTATTACTTATTCTCATAATTATTAATATATCATTAAATTCATAATTAATTATGAATCATGAATTAGATAATGTTTTCATGTTACTTTCATTTTATATACTGATTTATATTATTTAGATTCTCAATTTGATCCTTATATTCTTTGTAAAATTCGTTTTTTACTAAATTTTTATTTTTTTTTTCTTCAAATTATTTGTTTATAATTCATATTTACCATGCAAGACGGGATAATTTCGACCGAGTTTCTTGGTTTGGAGTGCAACAAAAATTTGCAATGAACTACGTTTATGGTCTTCATACTCAGCGTGGAGTTTCAATCTATAAATGTCAGTATTGTTTCGACTACAAAGATATTTATAACACTTTTTATAAAAGTGACAATTTGCCCGCGCAAAAAGTGACAGTTTATTCATGAAAAGTGACTTTAAGGTTCGCCTATCACTTTTTGGTGTTCACTTTTGTCCTAGACTCGAAATTATGAAATAGCGATTTTTCTAATGGGAAAAATTGATTAAGTTTAATGAAATGCCATATATAATATTTCTACAATCCAAATATTCATGAAATAATTTTCTTGAAATGACAAATGTCATTTTTGGCATTGATTTGATTGACATAAAAATAAAGAATCATGAATATTGTTGAGCCTTTCATAGTTAAGATGAAGAATCTTAACAAAGGCAAGAAAGACTCAACTAGAGTTTTCGAAATGCTCAACATTGTTAAAGAATTTCCTTTCGTTTGCGGGTTGGATATAGAATTAACCCAGAAAAACAAAAAATTCAAGAACCAAGCATGGAAGTTATCAGAAACCATATTGCAGTTGTTTCCATTCATTCCAAATGATTCAATAACATTATCAGAAATTTTTCAAGTCTTAATCATTATAGGATCCTTTAACAATGATTTGCCCGAATCACCAAACTACAGAATAATCGTTTCAATGATATTTGAAAACATAAAGGAAGATATTGACTTACATTCGCAGCTTTCATTTCTTAGCACCCTTTGCATGTTCCCGACATTCATAAAAACGTTTTTCTTTTCCGATTACTTCCCTGAATTCGTTGAGAGTTTGATGATAGACGAATCAAAAATAATTGCATTTAATCATTTTACTGAAATTTTCTCAATGGTTGTTCATTTTCAATCAATTGCGTTACCTAAGATCATAAACATTATTCAAATCGTTATTAATAACACCAAACAAAATCGATATACTTCTGAGACAATTGGTAACACCGCAAACTTTATATCTTCATTGGTAGAGAAAGTATCAGCTAAAAATACCACAGTTTTCAAGAAGTTTTTACAATTAGACGGAATTCGGATAATATATCAAGCTTTACAAAAACATCACTCTCCTTCAATCAGGAATTACTTCAAATCGTTATTGAAATCATACGATGGCGAGTCAAAAACACTACCTAATAGTTACGTTTCAAGTTACATCTCAATTATTCTCAATGAAGAATGTATTGAAAACATACAATCAATATTTCTGGCCTTATCAGATATCATTATAGATACAAATGTTGACTTGAGTGTCCTGGACAAATTAATAAACTTCATATCATTATTCGAACGTGAAAATTTTGTTCAAGCCGACTCAATCATCAGTATATTGTCATCACTGATAAATAGACATTATTACAAATTATCAGATATCATTATCTTATTACTCAATACAAATAATTTAATGGAAAGGGTTGGGAAACTTGCTCCATCAATCGAAAATATAGTGAATTTGAATCTAATATCAATAAATGCTCAAAACGCACACAATTATGAAGAATTTTTCATGTCCCAGCAAAATTCAGAAAAAATAGGAAAGCTTTTCTCAGACTATAAGTCAATATCTGATTTGTTTTTGATCTTTTATACTAATGTTGAAGAAAAGCAGCTTGGACTCCTGAAACATATATTCGAATTGCATGATCATTTCTCATCAATCGATGCATTTGTCAATCTTATCAGTAATCTCCTTTCTATCAATCTATCAGCAGAAAAAATCAAGCTCTTTGCAGTCAACTTAAGCAAAAATTTTTCATTGCCTTTGTTTTCTGCTCTCAAATCATTTTTCGGTCATTCCAGTCATAATGTTTCCATTTTCATCAATTATGGAGGTTTGTCCATCCTTAAAGAGACATTTAACAGAGAAGATTTATCAGACAAAAGTATTACAGATATGCTTATCGCAATGAGCAGTTATCCATTCAATAAATATCTGAACCAATCTATAATGAATATGAAGCCAAATCACAGATTTTTCCGCCTATCAAAGGAATGTTATAAGCGTCTGTTATTGGATCCTAAGAGAATAAATCCAATAAGACTTCCAGTATTTCTACCATTTCTTGATTTCCCAGTTGAAACTATCCTTGAAACCGATATTATTAATCAAGCAACATATGCACTGCCTATATATCAGAGATTTGACAAGAAAGTCCCTAATTTGAGCTTAATTGCTAACAGGAATCTCACAACAAGCTTGGCATTATCATTAATCGATAAATTCAAGCTTTGGGAGCTTGTTACTCCATCTTGCGAAGGCTTTCCAGTTTTTGAATTCATGCCAAGCCAAGGAAGTTCATTTATAGAGCTGAATATACCATTCTTTGGAATTTCTTTCTGGTTCAAATCTGAAATCAAATATCCTCAGGAAGTTACAATTTTTAGTGGAAACAATGTTTTACTAACACTTAATTTTGACATGCTTACAATAAAATGGGCCGAAGAAAAGAAAATCATTAAAATAAATACAGATGATTGGCACTTTGTATTTATTTCATCAAGTGGCTGGACATATGCAGATATGATTAACATTATGGTTGATAATCAAAAATTCAAATTCCAGACAGAACAGTTATTCCAATCGATTTACCTTGGGGCACCAAACACTGCATGTAATTCTCCATGGAAATTATCAACGAATATCAAAGTCTATGACTCTCTATTTCAAGATATTGCATCAATCGGTAACAGCCGACAGAGAGGTCCTGGAGACTTTAATTGTTCCCAATTCGAAACTCTTATTGCATTTCGCACTAAAAAGATGACTTTAGGCGCTAGTGTGTCTCTCATAGAATCGAAACCTCTTTCATCTTTTATCGAAATACCAGCATTCCTTTCTAAATTGTTCACCGTTCTCAAGAGTTCTCCGGATGATTTAGTTTTCAACACCGAAGCTGTACTTACGCTATTCAAGCACAGCGGTCTGAAAAATGATTCATTTTGGTATTACATGATCATTACATTAAAGGATGTCAGGCCAATTACAAATGAAGTTTACCAATTGATTATTAATTTTATACTAGGAAATTATGATCAAGAGAAAGCAGCCGATATTTTTAGATCAATTTTCCTTGATATCGAATTATGGATGATATTGGATAACAACGAGAAAATTGTTTTGATATCTTTTATCACAACAGCCTTAATGCAGAATCTGAAAAGTTATATTGTTTCGCAGGGATGGATTCCTTTCCTTCTTCGAGTATATCTTATGATAGAGGACGATGAAGTCGCCTCGAAATTTGGTGATGATTTAATTAAAGTTACTGTAACAGCAGCCGATGATAATTCCATTCTGACAATTCTCTGCGCTGCAATATTTGGACTCGATGCAGAGAAAGTTAAGGTTCGTCCAACATTAGGCTTGAAATTATTCGATCAATTTATGCTCAATCATGAATTCGCTGCAAAATTTATTCCACCAAATTGGATTTCTATTCTCATCGCAAACACACCACACGAAAGAACCGTCTCAAAGGCCCTAGAGTTGCTTTTAGAACTTAGAAAAGCTGACCCAACAAAGTATTCATCGTTAAGCCTTCCTCCTGTCATGCCAAAATTTATTGGAAATCAAATTTTTTATCAGCATGTATGGAGCACATTGACAGATGATATTATCCTTGATTTAGGATCAACCGAGAATATAGAAATCAAGTATGAGTCAATGTTTTCTTACATTTCATCTGTTCATTTCGCCAATTTTAGTGCGCTTGTTTATTCTTTCTCAACTGGACAAGGAAGCAGTGAAACATTATTCAATATGGTTAGGGATGGTTTCAAATTATTGTCAAATCTCGTTATCAATTATCCTACCATTTATTCAAATAGAAACGTGATTTTCTTGTTCTGTTTTGCAATTCCATTGGTAATGGGTACTTTAATGGGAGAAGACATCCAACATGTCGTCGAAAAGATTGCTACCCAAAACATGAACTTCCTAGGTTTCACACAGAGTGACTATAATACTATCTCTTCATGTATATTTAATACATTTTCCATTGATGAACAATCCAGAAATGATTTCATTAATGAAAAAGATTATATACAAATGCCGTCACAATATGTCCATCCTCTTCGGAGTTATTTGGAGAGCTTCACAAAGGCAATTGAAGAGTATGGGTTAAAAGCGGGACTTAAAGCTTCTATTGAAGCAAAAACATTCTTGGAATTTGTAACCCATTGCGGATATATTGACTTTTTCAAAAATGTATTGAGCGTCAACAAAGATTCTCCTTTGGCTGGTCAATTAATTGTTTTCTGCGGAGCATTTGAACCTTTTGTAATTCCACAGTATTCTGCAAACGTAATGAATTCTGTTCTGAATTTAGCTTCATCTATGAATATTAATTTCAAAGGACCATCTTTGGATATTATTGCACTCACATTATCCAGGTTAATTTTCAAAGGAGGATTTAGTGAAAACATTACTGATGCTATTAATCAATCAATGATGTTTATTGGATGCAATGAGAAAGTCAAAAATACTTTGATCCAGACTTTAATTTATACAATATTGCTTCACACAGATGAAAATGAGATTATAGCAGTATTTGATAAATTACATGACCATTTAAATACAAACAACAAATATATATGTCTTGTTTTATTCTTAATTGCAATTACCAAAACTTCGCAATCCATCACCGAATTGATTTCTAAGTATATGGCTTCAACTCCACAAGCATTTAATAATCTCAAAGATCTTCTAACACAAAGCATTTTAACAAATAATTTTGATACAACTTTTGTAATCCAAAATATCCAAAAATTCGTTCGTGGTGAATCTGTTGACTTTAGTGAATATATCCAAATTATCAGTGATGCTGTTGCTGCTAATATCGAAAAAGAGATTCCTGAGGATCAGAATGCTATTTCATCTTACGAAAAATTTGCAGTGAATTCCACCAACTGCACATTTATGTCATCATTTGCTTTCCAAGCACATTCGAATCTTTCATCTCCTCTTTTACAAAAACTCTTTGACTTCAACACTTTCACAAGTATCAGACAGACTGAATGCTTCTTTGTTTCAGTGTGGCAAAGTGAGCTTCTGATAGCAGAATCAAAATTCGAGGGCGATTATTTCCTTACCAATCTCACAAAGCCATATAATCTTCCTTGCGTTCTTCAACATAAGATTTGCCCAGATGTTAAGCTCGAAGAGGAGTGTCAGCGTGCTGCAGAATTCACAAATAGGCTTTTCATTCATTCGGGCAAGAAAAACAATTTATACCCTGTATTACCACATCAACAGGGTGATGATATCATCAAATATACATCATGGTTGTTTGCTTCCGAAGCAATCTTATTCAAATCATTCTTGAAGAGATTCTTTAAATTTGGTCAGTTTAAAGGTGCTTTCATGACTAAGTGGGGAGATACACAAGCGACCATATTCTGTTTCTCACCTGCTATGCTTCTTCTAGTTGGGTCCACAAGTGATGGAAATGTTCTTTCATTTGTTCGTGATCCAACTTGGGCCAAAATTCATACTGAAATCATCAATGGCGAACATGGACAATTTACATCATTTTGCGGACATCCAGTACTAATTATAAATCCATATGATATTGTGGACTATGTATCTAACAATAATTCAGTTTTAACTATTTTTAGAATCCACGCATCATCACTTCGTCTCGCTTTTAAGACAATTCCCAAGCTGCTACTCGATTTACTACCAGGGTGTAAATCTTACATGCTAAAGCGTCTTCCTCCTGGATACCTTCGCCGCAAAACAATATCAGATGTCATTAATTTATGGCACGAAAGAAAGATATCATCGTTAAGATTCCTTATTGATGCTAACATCGAAAATTATATCAACGGGACAGAGCTCAATCTTCCCAAAGGAGATGGAAAACCCTCAACAATTCCGAACATCAATACCTCTCCTGTTTTGGTTCCTGAGGCTTATGATCTCAAAGAGGTTCCAATTACAGATCAAGATATTTCTAATGTATGCCGTGAGTTAGGTGGAAGATTCAAAGCAAGGCAGCCAGAACGTTGGATTGATTCTCATATTGAGAAAAGGAAGAAGTTCACGATAAACACACCAGACGGAATGATTATTTCCCATAAACAAAGTCCAATTGTTGACTTCAGTACCAACAACATCAGCTCATCAGAAAGATTGGTTCAATTACCAGAGTTCTTCTTTGTTACGCATACATCTGCTTCTGAAGATGGCGCATATCTAATCGCTGACTTCTCATTTGGTGCGGTTACGGTTTTCATGGTGAATTTTGCCAATGACATCATGACAAATCTTCTACCAGTATCAAGTATTTCAATCGAAGAAGTCTCAGTTTCGGCAGTTTGTTCTAACTTTATGTTAGCTGCATCTGCAACCAACGAATATATCTACTTATGGAATTTCGCACGAGGCAGTGTGATCCGGAAAGTTATGACACCGTTCTTCACAGTTGGAATCGAGTTCGATAACGATCAGTGCATATGGATATGGGGAAATACGCAGGTTGCTCTTATATCTTTAAACGGAACCATGTTTGGCGCTTATAACTTCAACAATGATATCATCAATATCAAGCCTTTGCCTGACAAAACATGTATCGTTAAGTTGGCGAGGGACGTTGAAAACAGGATAAGATTCATTGATGACAAGCTAGATGTTTTCTAATTTATATTATTTATGTATTAAACGGTTTGTTTTTAGTATATTATTTTGGCTCAATGACAGATTCTAAAATAAATATTAAAAGAGATAGTATTCTTTCAAAGAAAGGTACAATAATGGTGATTGGAATTGGTATAAAGAATATTAATACGATTAATTTTGATAACTTTGGTTATGCTCTATGATGAGAATATAAACTTGTAATGTGAAGTGTCATATTTCATAAATGTCTGCAGGAGATCTTTATGACTTATTCGATGAGAAAGGGAATTTTACACTTTTAAAAGAAAAAATAGAATTGCTTAGGTCTAATGACCATGGCGTTGATGCAGAATTGTTAATTTTAAATGCTTCAAAATTATATGCAATTCCGGAATCAATATATGTTGAACAAATTACTCAAAAATTCAATGAGGAACTCTTTAAAAGAGCATTCAATGATTATATTTCATCTGTTAAATTAAATCTCATGAATATCGATATTTCACAAGACAAAAACAAGGCAATGGAGACAGCACTCAATAACATAGCACCCTTTACACCGGAAATATGGGATAAATGCAGAGAATTATTACCTGAAAAATCAGATGAAATTTGGCAACAACAGTTTTCTATGCAAATATTTGACAGGGAGGATACAATTACGATATACCAAATGGAGCACCCGGAAAGCACTTTTGATTTTACACTGACACCAGAAATGCAAAAAGTTATTGATGTTCTGACTCCTTACAGCTTTGATTTCACAAAACCATCTACAGTTTTTGCGCTTTTACGTGAATTCCCAACGAGACAAAACTTCGAATGGTGCATTAATTTCCAGCCTTTTAATCCGACTCTTTGGTTCTCTTACTTGTCTGCATTTCCTAATGATCATGGAATATCAGACCGTTCAATTCGATTTTGCCTGCGTTCTGGTAGAATCTGGGCAAGCAGGACTCAATTCAATCAGAATTTCGATTTTGCATTAATAAAGAATATAATTACGGATGCATTGGACTGGAAACTTTTCATTAGTACAATATGCAGTCAAGATAAGGAATTCATCCCATCATACATTAAAAATTTCATGGATTCAGGCTGTTGCAATAACGTCGAAGTTTTCGTTACTGCAGCCTTGATTCTCGATGAATTCTACACTTCCAAAAACGATATTGAAGGAAGAAGGACAATTTTACGTCAAGCAACAGAGAAAGCAGGACAGAGATCTGATGTTTGGTTAAGAAGAATTCACTTTGAAAGATCATTGCCAAATAATGAAAACGAAGTCAGAAGAATTTTCTCAGAATCACTTCAAACACTTCATGCTGATAAATCAAGAATCATTGATGCTTGGCTTGCTTTCGAAGCAGAGAATGGTGTTCAGCTATCTGACGCGATTAACCACATCATGCAGCTAGAAATTGAGAAAGAAATTTCATCGAACGGTGACGAAACATCAGAGCAATACAATGAAAAAACAATCTATGTCTCTAATATACCCGAGGGGACAAAGAGAGAAGACCTCACGGAGTTCTTTCATGATTTTGGAAATATTAAGCGTGTAACTCTGAAGAACAGATTTGCATTTGTTGAGTTTGATTCAACAGAAGCTGCTGATAATGCAATCAAAAATTATTTACGCAAGCCATTCAAGAATGGACCTATAGAAGTTTCTCCTTGCAAATCAATTTCGAAGCACACGTTATATATAAGATATGATCCACAGGCTAAAGATGATGCTCTCATTAAATTTATCAAAGAAAAATCAGGAGTCTCGAAAGTGAAATATAGATTAGCAAATGCCAGCAAGGAGGAGTCGCAGGCAACTCACTCAGATAGACGTGGATATGGATTTCTTGAAATAGAATCAGACCAGGATTTCTTTGCAATTCTCAATCTCAATGGAACGCTGTTTAATGGTAAGGCGCTTAGGATTGAAAAGGCCAAACATAATAGAAAAGAAGCACATGACATGAAGAAAGTCAAAATCAACAGAGAACCAGTTCCATTTGGTAAACCGAAGGAGAATCCAAAGAAGAATTTCTTCACTCAAAACAAAGAAGATCAAAAGCTCAAAGATGATAAATTCAAAGAGATGTTCGGATTCTAATAATTGTTGTAAATATCTTTACTGTTTGCTTTATATTTCTTATTACTTTTGAATTTTCGTATCAAAATGCCTAATATTCCAAATGAGAAATCATAATTTTGTACGCAGTATCGAATATTAGAGTTACTTCGGTAGTGGTTAGCATTTCAAGAAGAAAAAAAAAATAAAAATGGAGAAGATGATACAAGCGTGCAAAATGGGCAATATCCACCTTGTCCAGTCCCTCATTGAGAAAGGAGTAAAGGTTGATGGCCAGGATTCTGAGAAATGGTCGCCTCTCCATTATGCAGTTATTGGAAATTTTAACGAATTAGTTAACATATTGCTTCAAAACAACGCAAATCCTAATGTCAAGACAAATACTGGACTGACACCATTACATTTAGCGGCGCAAATCGACGATGATATTATTTTAACATCGTTGATTGAAAATGGCGCAGATTTTACATTAGTAGATAACAAGAAATTGACAGCACTTCATTATGCTGTGGCAAATGGTTCTCTTTCCTGCACCAATATTTTGCTTGATTTCGGTGCTGATCCAAATGTCTTTGATGAACTCTATTATAGCCCACTACACTACGCTATTCAAGCTTCTAACATAGAAGCCGTCAATCTTTTAATCAAATTCAGCGCAAATCCAGGAATAATAATGAACCCAGAAAGAGTCCCCACGGGTACGGTTTTCTGGTCTCCATTACATATAGCTGTACAAAATAATCTCATCAACTGTGCTACAATTCTCCTTGAAGCTGGTGCTGATGTTAATGTTATTAATAAACAGAAAGCAACACCACTTCATATTGCGGCTCAATTTAAATCAACTGATATGGTTCAACTCTTAATCAATAATGGCGCAAAAGTTTCAGCAAAAGATATTGATAATGATACACCATTGATTCTCGCTATTCGTTCTCTTCAGAAGCAAAACATCGAATTGCTTTGTGATGGCAAGTCTATTACATCTAAAAATGCACTCGGACAGACAGCTTTACATGTTGCCGCACAATACGGCTTTGCAGACATTGCTCAAGAGTTAATAACACACGGAGCTGAAGTAAATGCCGTTGATATCGACGGAAACACACCTTTGCATCTTGCCACAATGGCAAAAAGTGGCGAAACTGTTCAAGTTCTCCTTGATTTCGGCGCTGATGCCAAAATTAGAAATCACAAGAAGCTTCCTGGCAACAAAATGCTTCCAAACGGAGGTGTTTCACCATTTGTTATTTCGACAGGTGAAATTTCCAAGTTAATGCGCAATAATCTTAATAACGAAGTTACAGCAACACCGACATCAGGAATTAAACAGTCACCATTGAGAGCATCCGTTAATCTTGCAAATGCAAGTGGAAAGTCAACGCCTAAATCGAAATCACCTGCAAAATCACCAGCTAATTCTCCAAAGTCTCCTACCAGAGCCAGCAATATTTATGCCAGACCATCAAAGATTGAAAAGGTACAGAAGCCAGTGTATGCAAATAAGATGGAGGAGCTCCTCAAGAAGGAATGCCACACACTCGGCGATCTAAAGGAACAAGTTAATAATGCTGTTGAAGAAATACGTACACATATGGAAACTCGCATCCAGGAAATTCAGAAATTGATTGACGAAATACACGAAGATTTTGATGAACATACTAATTAGATTCAATTTAAATATATTAATTTATTATTCTAATTTATCAAGTTCCAATGCAATAGAAAATATATTTCAAATGTGTATATAAGTCCTGGTGGCTTATAAATCGACATAAGAATGGATTTGAGAATTTTTTCAAGCAAAAGGTTTGTAAATTAGGATGGATTTTAAAAATATAGACCCAATAAAATGTTGACATATTGCGAAAGCAGTCAGAATATTAGATAAATTGTCTTTGATAATATTATCAAAAGAAAGAAACGAATAGTTATCGAAAGATATCTCAATTGGATTAGAGCTATGGAAATATAGATGATAAGGATTTTGATTTGATTATATATTTTGCTTCGTATTGGTAAATAATATATAAGTTAAGAAATTTAGGGTTTACAAATCTATTGTAAGCTACAGATGAAAAATCAGGCTACAAATTTGTAATATATTTTTTTTTGAAAATTTAGAGGTGTATTGATTATAAGTGTCGACAGACAGCAATGCCAGTGTGATCAATATGTTTAAATGATGATAGAAATATATGTCATCTGGTTGGATATTACTATTGTCACTTATATTGATCCACAATTTACAATTTAGCATCAAATTACAAATTAAATCAACAAAAGGGCAGCATATGGTATATGAGCATCATTGCATTCCATTCAGTGATAAGTCAGTAGTATATAAAATGATTTTTAAAAATATAGAGATTTTCTGATTTACTGTTATGTGTTAAAATTATATTTTTGGAAGACAGTTCTGCCCAGTTGTGGGTGTAGTTGAATGGTTTAAGCTTGATTGACCAAAAATATAGCCAAAAATGGAAGACAAAGATAAAAATAAATCCAAACTTTACAAATTATTTCAATTTTAAAAATTTAATGCATCATTGCTAATAACATTGCAGTCATATATAGATGATAATTGTCAAAAAAATTGATAAAAAAGTCCCTCTAACCGTTTGTCCGGGTAACTAAAGATATCTGCATATATCGTGTCACGTACCGAAAGTTGTCACGAAAAAGTGACATAAAAAGCGACATTATCTGACATGTAAAGTTATCAGAATCTCTAGTTTTATGTGTCAAAATATTAATATTTTTGACATGTAAAGTCCTATAATCAATCAAATTATGTATTAGTTTTTATTTCAAAATCTTGTCTGACAGGAGGAACTGGGGACTATATTGACACAGGTACCACGCATGTTAGTAACTAAACTCACAGATCTTCCTTTCATACGCCATCATTAAGAAATCAAAGATTTCCACTTTAGAATGCCTCACTGAAGATGCTTGATTGGGACTGGTAGCCAAGGTGCTAGCAATCAAGTCCACAGTTCTTCTTTTCAGAAGCATTCTGTAGAGTAAATCGTTGATTATTTCGAAAATCGAGTCTGAAAGCAAGAACTGTGGACTGGATTGCTAGCATTTTGGCTACCAGTCCCAATGAATCACTTAATTTTTCTTTTCAAAATAAATTTAAACAAATATAGGATATCATTCTTCCAATAATCATTGATAATCATATGCCACGTAATTATTTATTCGT
The DNA here is from genome assembly GCA_023091735.1 of Trichomonas tenax. NCBI lineage: Eukaryota > Parabasalia > Trichomonadida > Trichomonadidae > Trichomonas > Trichomonas tenax. The sequence continues at coordinate 94,309 of JALKBU010000027.1, forward strand.
CAAACATTCATGTTTACATGTCAGATAATATCACTTTTTCATGACAACTTTCGGTACGCAACAATATCTGCATATATCGCATGTGTGATATTCTAAATTCATCAATTTTGGTCGCTAAATCCCAAAAAATGGAGTCAATACACTTCTGAAAATTTACGATCATTTAAAAATTTATGAATAGACTAACTTTTTTTTCTTTAAGGGCAGCATCAAATGTTGTACGCATTGAAGAGTCCAAAGTCTGGAACCAAGCTTTTGGCGATTCCGATGTGATCGAAATATCAGTTGTCAAACAAAATACTTCAATTTTAATTCACACGCAGACTTCCTACGAGGCCCATGTATATGATAATATCGGCCAATACCTCGGATATTTATCGAATCTTTCACCAGAAGTTGTTAATTTCGGCAACTATTTGGGATCAATCTTTATCCAAAAGAGCTCGGAAACAACTGAAATTAGTTTTTCTTCAATAATTTACAACGATTATCCATCAACAACCAATTGCACTCAATATATCACGACAAATAAAGTTGATAGCGATATTATAATTGGAAATTCATTAAATAACCAAATAGCTGTATTGAAATCTAACACTATATGCCTGTGGGTGACGTCGCCTAACATCCAATCAATAACATCATCGACCGACTTTTATGAAAAAATAGATTTGCCCAATTCAGCTTTATTTATCATTAAATCAGACGATGAACAAGTTCGTCCTACTGCTTTATCGTTCACATTAGTAGCATCTCCTCAAACATACAATCAATATTTTTCTTCTTATTTCCCAATCCAGAGCATATTTATCCGAAATGGTGAAATAATCAGGGAAATTACATCATCGATAAGCGAAATTATATCCGTAACAAGTTCAAATCGCGTAATATTTTCATTGACACATTCAATGATTCTTCATTTCCACGAAATTAACATGGACGTATCTGTATTCAACGAATCTGGAAGTCTTGTGGCTACAATAAATTCAGATACTCCTACATTTGAGACAGGTTATAAATCAAATTACAAGATTATCATTTCAAACATCAAATTAACGGCAATCAAATATACAGTTTTTGCAATTGATGGCATGTGCGAGCTTGTAATTGTCAATTCAAAGCTTCAGGCTATTAGTCAACAAATTAGAACTAAAACAATATGTGTATTTTATCCAACGATGTCAGATATATCAATACAATCATCTCATACAGGTAAATACTCAGTTTATATTCCAAATACACAACTTCAGAAATATGATAATCAGATTTCTTTGAGTAACGTTAAATCTTGCTTAATTCATGTTTCCAATATGGACGCATCATCGGATTTAAAGTTTACTGCATCTGGAACAGCAACTGATCCGATTCAATTTTATTCACAGTTTTATCCATCGTTTAAGCATACTTTGCCATTATCAGGAATGAACGCAATCATATCTAAGAATAGAACTATAACTGTAGACAAGTTTTATTACGACTCAATTGAATTAAGCCTTGGAGAAACCATCAAACTTGATATTGTCAACAATAACTATACAGTTTTCTTCTACGATCATTCATCATCGTTCCATTATGCTATTGCTTCAAATTCATCCAGAATTGAATTCCAACAGTTCATTGACTTTGGAAACTCATCAGGTTCAGTTTATTTCGGACTCCCATATGCTCCTAAAACCGGAATTATTGTTGTGTCGGCAGCTGAGCTCGATACACCATACAAACTAATCACGAATGAACCTAACCAATTCACAATTAGAAACCCGAGCATTTCACCGGAAGGTAATATCACTGGCCTCTATGGAACAACATTTTCATACTGGTTTGTTTCAGATCACCCAGAGACTATTGAATTGATAGCCAAATCAACGTTTGGCGTAGATATTGGTGCGGTGTTTTATGATACACAAAACTCTACAACAGAGTCGTTCTATGTGAAGGACAACAAAACAAAATACACATGCAGCTCCTTCTTTTTATATCTCATATTTGATAAGAAGAACATGGCTGACAACTACACTATCGCTTTTCCACAGAGGGAGAGATATCCTGTAACACCGATTACTTCCATCTACGCTAATCATAATTTCACTGTTGAAACTAATCCAGTGCAGTACACACAAGATCAAATCTATTTCAATATTGCCAACACATGGAATTTAGCTGTTTATACCTTCGGACTGAAATCCGTTTTTACAATAAACGGGAAAAAGTCTGCTTTAGTCATACATGATGACAATTACCACGGACATGTATATGATCTCGATCATTCATTAATAGGGAATATATCATATGAAGACGAACAATATGGAGCATACTTTCCAGATGGAGGAATCATAGAATTTGAGCCCAATGAAAACCAAACAATTCTGCATATTTCATCGATGTATACTGAATTAATGAACCCACATTGTGAAAGGTTTGGTATCTCAAACATTCCTTATTCCACTTTCGAAATTTCAGCTAAAGCAAGCGATTCTTCGAACTTCACCGTTAAGTCTGGATCAAATGAGATCAATTCTTGTTATTGGTTCTCATATCCAGATCCTACACCTACAGACTATGCATCTACCTTATACATACGCGACCTCCTTATGTCATTTACCGAGAATTCAATGAAAATTAATTCATCGAGTATATATTTCACGCACCAATTCAGAAATATATTCTTTTATCTTCACACTGCCGACAACTCATATTTTAAATCTTTCAAGGTTAAGCACATGCTAAATTCCACTAAATATAAGACTAAGCTTTCTGCAACATTTCTTCATACATCGAATCCATTCATTCTGAAGAGTATCAGAGCAGATCCATCAGCAGGCGTTACAAAGTCTAAAACACCAGGAATTCTTGGTATGATTATATTCCTCTGTGTCGCATTTGTTATTGCACTTGTTGCATTCATTATTATTCAGGTCAAGTTGATGTTTGCTTCCCCGAATAATAATGAGAATAGCCAAAGTGGTGGTTCTGGTGATTATCCACACGAAATTGCAATCGAAGAAGATCATGCAGTTGCAATGAACAGTGAAGATGAGCTTAATCTTGCAATCCAATGTTCTCTCCAGGATTCTATTCATGTAAATGATCTTGAAGATGTTGTAGGACCTCAAGCTCCACCTCCTTCGAGTATTGTTCAGGAGAACTTTGATAATCATTATAACCAGAACCCATACAGTTTAGAAAACATGAACGACCAAGATCAGTCAAAGGAACATCGTTCGAATCCATTCGAAGCTCTTGAATATTAATACCACATTTTAATCAATTTATGTTATTTAATTATAAATCTAATTTATTTCTTAAAATCTCTTTCGAGCATTGAAGTATAACTATATTGATGATGAAAAACAAAATGATAATTAGATAACAAACAAGAATTTTTAAGATAGAGATGGCGTGCTGATGTCATGGTTGACTTTTTTTGGTTGAAAGAAACAACAAAAGTATCGAAATATAGGTGGGTTGGTGAAAATAATGAGAAAAAAGAGTTTGCATTTTCGAATCAGAATATATTGAAGCAATATATAATATGTTAAGCATCAAAATATGCATATTGCATATTTTGATAATTGGTCAAGTAAAATTTTGACAAAATTTTTTTATTTGATATTTATGTTCTTTATCAAATTTTGGAGTTTCTTTAACTCAAAATCTTCAAAAAATTGCCATAAATGATTGAAGATGATCAATTTTCGCGATTTGTGAATGTGTTAAAAGCTGACAACATCGATGAATTGATTAAACTTGACGTGTCTAATGAATCTATATCAATTTTTTTCACCGCAAGCCAAAAGAAAGATATTTTAGAACAATTTAAGTTAACAGAAGATGATTTTACGCTGAATTTACTATGTATACACTATAACAGCATCAATTGCATCAGATACTGTATGAAACATTCGCTTTTTTCCAACAGAATCATAAATGCTGCAATTCTATCAAAAAAATACGAAATTGTTATGAAAATCTTAGAAAGTCAAGATCTAGAAGATACATATGATCCATTAATATTGATAAATGCATATGATGCACCTCCTAATTTGATTCGATTAATTTTATCCAAGCAAAAAGTGAAAATCAATAGCAAAACAAGCATTGGACTTACTCCACTTATAGAAGCTATACACACAAACAATATTAGGATTGTCAAGTTACTTCTTGATTATGATGCAGATCCTTTATTTCCAACAGATAATATACCGATTGTAGATGCAATAGAATCCAACAAACTTGAAATATTAGAGCTATTACTCAAATACGTCAAACCAGAGCAAGTTAGATTAGCAAGCGACCTCGCGCTGAGATTTCTCAATAGGCCAAAAGTTTTTGAAGTGTTCATAAATAGTACAAAGATTGATGTGAATTATTCTAATTCAAGAACCCTTCTTCAGCATGCAATATACACATGCCAATACGACGCAATAAATATGCTGCTAAATGATAGTAATTTAGATCCTAATGCAGTTGATTCTGCACACAAAACAGCCCTTTATTATGCAATTCTCAAAGATAACATCGACGCGATAAAAAAATTACTTCAGAACTCTAAAACAGACTGCAACTATTTATATTCCAACGAGCCAACTCCGCTGACTTTTGCAATAATGAAAGGAAGTTTAAGGGCATTATCAGAATTAGTACAATGTGATAGAGTATTAATCAGTCCTGAGCAAGCGTTCTCATTTATCAAGAAAGGAAGTATAATTGGTGTTAGTGCTGCAATTAAGCGTGGAATACAGTTCAGCGCAAATCCAGAAAAAAGTCTGTTTATTACCCTCCAAACTGGAAATATAGAAATGTTAAGATTACTTCTTGGATCTAGACAATTTACAGGAAATGAAGTTGATCAAGAACATGGATACACTCCATTACATTTTGTTTGTTATGTTCAGAACTTTCCTATTACTGGAATTAGACTACTTCTTTTATATCCTTCTATCGAAGTTAATTCAAGGGATAAACACGGAAATACCCCTCTTCACATGGCGATTGCAAACGGGAATATTTGCGCAATTAATGCATTATTAGAATCGGCTTCTGTAGATGTTTCTGCTTTGAATGGTGCTAATGCTTCCCCTTTAGATATTGCTGTAAAGAAAGGTAATATTGAAGTGTTAGTCATGCTGTTATCAAGCAAGCGTTGTGATGTAGATAGAGTGCATCCAACCCACATGACCGCCTTGATGCAGGCATCTTACGAGGGAAAGTTTGAAGTAGTCACGGCTTTAGTTGAAACAGGAAATGCAAATATTCTTGTTAGAACAGATCTTGGCACAGCAATAGATTGTGCAATCAAACGAAACAATATAGATATTGCACAGTATTTATCCGAAAAATCTAATAATATATAATTTTTTTTTTTGTTTTTGTTAGTATAAATATGGTTATAAAATCAATATTAATTAGATATTTTATTAGAGCATAACTCTATTAACTTTAATGTGTGCTATTAAGATAAGCTTCGACATCTGTGATCCACACACCTCTGTTTAATTTGATATTGAGTTATATTGTTGTTGTTTCATGAGTAATTTTCAAAAATTGATTTTCTTGAGGGGCAGAATATTTCTTAATGAAATGAAGCTAAAACATCCGAAAATCGCAATATCTATTTGTCTAACAGGTGATTTTTAAGTGCTTCCCCCTGCATAAAATAAAAAAACTTACGATGTCTCAAGATCCAATGAGTAGATATAAAAGAATTCAGCAGATAGGCAAAGGTTCTTACGGAAAAGTATATCTGATGAAGGATAACCAAACTGGTGATTATGTTGTCGTAAAAACAATTAAAATTAAAGGTTCTGATGATAATACTCGTAAAACGGCTCAAAAGGAGGCCACATTATTAAACTTGTTGAGGCATCCAAATATTATTGCATACATTGACTCATTTTATACTCCAACAGGCGATTTTAGTATAGTTTTGGAATATGCTGATGGAAAAGACTTACAAAAATATCTCGAATCACACGAAGAAATTAAAGAAAAGAAAGTTCTCCAGATATTTACACAAATTATCTTAGGTCTTGATTATATCCATTCTCAAAATATCTTACACAGAGATATAAAAACAGCTAATGTTTTTCTTTTCAAGCGTGGCCTTGTCAAATTAGGTGATTTTGGCATTTCTCGTGAAGTAACTGAAGATACATTTGCACAAACAATGATAGGAACTCCATACTTTATGTGTCCAGAACTTCTCCGTGGCGATCCATACAGTTTTCCAGCTGATATTTGGGCAGCTGGATGCGTTTTGTTTGAATTACTCACACATAAGCATGCTTTTACTGGAAAATCGCGTGAAGAACTTTTCACTAACATTAAGACAGGAAATATGAGTACAATGCCATCAGGGTACTCGCCAGAATTGATTCAATTACTGATGTCAATGTTACAGCAAGACCCGAAGGCTCGCCCCACATGCAAAGATATCCTTTCTTCCAATATCATTGGTCACGGTCTTAATGAGCTTCAAACAGAACTTTCCAAGAAATGCAATAATTCCAACCAATCTGGTAGTCGTAGATCTCAAATCCCAGGTCCGTCTTCAAAGAACTCAACGGCTTCTTCAAAGGGACCATCACGCCAGAATTCTGCATCAGCATCCAGACTTGAAACAACAGATGATGACGAAATTGATCAGAAAGAAATGCCTGCATGGCTCAATAGGAATGATCAGGATCTATGTAATGACCTCGTGAGACAGAGTCAGAGACATCTTGAAAAAGATTCAAACTGGCTTCTTGGTGTTATCAGATCTTCTATCTCCATGAAAGGCTTCCCGAAGCAGACTGTTTGTGACGTCGGAAAGCTCACAGGAAAGATCGATGAAAGACGTAATGCTTTAGTTTCTACAGCAAAGGCTGGCCTTGGTTCAAACTATGAGCTCGCTTACAAATGGATTAAAGAATATGGCCAAGAAAAAAGAAAAGAATTACAAGACAAAATGCCCACGGGATCAAACTACGAAAAGGAGTTTAAGATGTTAGAGGTTATCACAGCGATAGAAGAACTTGCATAATTAAATGAATAAACATTGTAATTTTTTTATGAAACAACTATTACTCGAGTAATGAATTATATATGATGACTTCAGCTTTCGAAGGCAATCAAGAAATACAAAAAATGACAAAAGAATAGTAAAAGTGTCAATGAACGTAGGGAATCTTCCTTTTGCGCTTTTTAACGAGAACGGGGCAATCAATGTTCTCCTCACAGCAGTAGGAATGAAAGTTCCCAAAGTTTTTTCCCTTGTTGCCGATTATATGAATCGTACAATCAATGACATCACCGAATTTTATCTCGAAACATTTTTCCCGAAATGGCTGGAGCTCAAAGAGATTGCAAGGTTCCAGCTATTTGTCTGCGATTCATATGACGCACTCGGAACTCTCTTAGAGGTCGGAAATCAGTTTCTGCCACATCAACAATATCACATTGTTGTCGGAGCAGCCGTCGCTGAGTCCGAAGAGGAGCTATTAAACTACTCAAAATCATTTATTAAACTCGTTACATCATCAAACTCTGGTGCAATTCCTTTCTTGTTTGTTTTCTCAAATGTTACTGCGAATAATTCTGAAATTTCTGAGTATTGCACACAGCTGCCGGCAGATACAAACGATGTCGCAATGTTAAATCGCCATGTTAAAGAAGGATTATTATTAAGATTTACAAATTTCATTATTCAACAAAGTTCAGAAATCGAAAATCTCGCAAACAAAGAAAATAGCCCAGAATCATTAATGAAAATCGCTTCAATTCTTTGGATGTTTGGTGGCTTCCAAAAAGCTGCCGAATATTTTGAGCAAGCGCTTAAAAGTCGATATATACCTGCTATAGCCGAAATTTTGGAGCTTTCTTTGAGCCCGAAGTATGTCGCATCTGTCGAAAAATACGCTAATAAAACAGATTTACCGCCATCATTTGAAGACTTGAGAGACGCAGACTTGCCACCACTTGCAAAGTCCATAATTTCCTATGGATCTGAAGTTCCAGACAAACGATGCCTTATAAGACTTCTCTACAAGCTTTCATTTCGATATCGTGAGCATTCTCGCAGGTTCATTCTTCAAGCGCTCAAAATATGCAACAAAAAGAGAACAAAGTATAGAAATTACACGTATCTTGGTTTACTTCTCTTAAACCATTTTGGATTTACGAGGACTTTCTTGCACGAAATTAGCTCGCGCTATAAGAGTAACCAAGACATGCCAAATTATATTATTGACACATTCGCAAAAACAATCGTTTCAGGAACAGATTGGTTGGAACAAAGAATTAGCATCGCTTCTCAGATTTTCTTAGCAGAACAAACGCATCGTGAAATTAAGAATAGAATGATCGAATACTTACTTGACAATCTTCACGCTGTAAATCCAGAAAAGCAAGAGCAATTCATCAAGTCTGTCCCTCCTGGAACACAAGTTGTTGCAGACAGAGTTATTGACATTTCAGAGTTCTTATATATCATTCCTTCACAGCCCATCGAACGCTCAACAAAGTTTGGAAGCTCAGTTTTCATCTTCAATGCATTGCAAAAGAGATCACTGCAGAATGTTGTTTCTGTTGGCGATCAACTTTCATTCATGATTACTTTGAAGAATCCACTCAATGTGCATCTTGATATTTCAGTCATCACTATCACAGCAAATAGCGGTATTGCACAGCCATTTTCATGCAGCGTCAAGGCAACGAAATTTGTCAAGATTCCTTTAACTATAAAGCTTACGCAACCAGGAAAATTAGATATTCTTGGTGTCACATTTAATATATATGATATTACATTTGAGTACAGACTTCCAAATCCAATGAAATTCGAGGTCATTGATGAGTTGCCTCAGCTTATTGCCTGCTTGCCTAACAGACGGTTCGATGATTTGACAGAAAACTCATACAATGAAATTTCATTCGAGCTTATTAACAGTGGAAGTGTTGATGTTGATATTCATCACATTAAATTTGCTCAAGCTCCACCAATTTTTTCAGGTACTTCACTCCCTGTTCCATATCCACCAAAACTTAATCCTGAACTTCCGCAAAAGCTGATGCCTGGAGAATCCCACAAGTTCAACATTGAGCTCCAAGCTGACATGACTTTTACTAGCCTTTCATTTGGTATCGAATATGGAAGAGGTGATTATATCAGAAGATTTGAATATGATCAGCAACTTAAAATCGCAGATGGTCCAAGAATTACACGCGTTGAAGCTGTCCCACTTGATGACCACAATGATTTCGATGACAATCATACTACATTGTTGATTATCATCCAAAATCCAACTGCTGATCCAATCACTGTTGATTCCTCAACTGCAGGTCAAGTTTTCATTCCTCGTCAAAGCTTTGGTACATTAATTGTTAAGATCGAGCGTATCGCTGTTCCTTCAGACTTCACTGGCAAGTGGCAGGAAATTGGTCTTACCAACGAATATGTTAGGAAGGCCGAAGTTGCCGAAATTAACTCGAAGCACAGAGAAATATCCGAGCTTGAGCGTCGTATTCTCTGGACTTCTCTTTTCATCAAGCAGAAGATCTGCCAGCAGTTGACTTTGAACTGGCATAACCAGCATGCATTTGGTGGCAATCTTCCTTTGGCACACGTCCAACTTGATCTTCGCACACTCACGCTTCTTCAGAAACCTTCATTTGACGTCCAACTTGATCTCAAGAAAGAAATGGATGGAGTCTATCTTTTGACATGCAACCTGGAATCTAAATCTTCTAGCTCTGTTGACGTTAAAGCTAAGTTGAGCTTTGATGCGGCTGGACAGAGTGTGATGGTTGCAGGAAAGTCAGTATATGATCTTAGTACGCCAAACACAATCAAAATGAATGTTATCACTCAATCATCATCAAAGAAGTTAACAGTCACAGGAAAGTTCTATATTGGTGATGCTTATTTCGAGAAATTGGCTGAATTCCAATTGTAATTGTAATTTTTTGTATTTAAATACTTTTTTGTAAACTTCTTTTTTATAAATTGCAAAATCAGAATTGATCAATTAAATGGATTCAACAAAAATTTTCCAAGAATTTGGTTTAGGTGTCCAAGAATCATATGTGTGGCCCTTTGGTGAGCCTAAGAATTCTGAATCTGCCTTAAATAAATTTATCCGAAGTCAAACTCAAAACATTAAGCCTGACCAATTGCCAAAACATTACCAAGAACTTAGTACATGGATCGAATCTTTGAATGAACCGGTGAAAAACGAACTTTCTCCATTACTATTCATATTTTTCTACGATTCTTCCTTGATTATGATAAAATCAAGCGTGAAAAAAGATATAATACGAGAATTTCTTAATCAGTATTCTAATAATTTCAGTCAAACTTATAATGGAGAATTAACAAATTTGGATATGATGCTTACATACAATACAACAAATTTCGAACACAAAATATACAAAGTTAACATTACGAATATATCATTTTATGTCCTCTTTTCATATCTAATTGATAAAAATTTTACGATTTTTCTTCAAATATTACAGCAGAATGTAAATGTTAAGATCATTTCGAATTGCACACAAATCAAACGATCTTTGGATGATAATTCATCACTTACACTTTCAAATGAATCAAAAATGATTTATGATCCTGTTATCAACCTTTTGCACGATAATATCATTGATCTAGCAAACGAGTTCCTTCGTTTCAATGATATGGGCGATAAAGCACTTTCTATTTTTGATAATTCAAATGATCGATCACCTTATCTTTATAATTTGCCAAGAATTGATATGGAAGAAATATTATATACATCATCAAATTTTATAAATTGCGATATATTATCAAAAGACACTCTCCCAACTTGTGCATATTTTAATTTTTCAACTCATAACACGTTTTATGATATCAATGATTGCGGAACATTACTATCTGTTTGCTCGCAATCGTCAATCACAAAATTGTTTACTCTAGACGCAAATACCGATATTGACAATTTAATTTCTACAGCATCTCCATTTAATGAAAAAACATCTCCAGAATTTGAATTAATTAACCATATGATGGTTCCACGATCATATATTTCAGATAAGAAAAAATACAATTCTCGTTCTTTGATAGGCCATCGCTCCAATTATTCGTCTTTTTCTCATGATTCAACTTTGCTGTTAACATGCGGGCCATCCCATTACAGGATTTGGTCATGCCTCAATAGCAATACTATAGTATATAACCAAACGCCATCAATAAACTGGTGCTGTGACTGGAATCCATATGGATTTTATTATGCAATTGGATCATCAGACACTACATCAAGTTTATTCTTCTTTGATAGAACAAAGCCAGTCAGAAGTTTTGTTGGACATTCGCAAGACGTAACATCAATTAAGTTCCACCAGAATGCACAAATTCTCGCCACTGCTTCCATTGATGGATCAATAAGGGTTTTCGATATTTCTAGTGGAGATTCAATAAGGACTTATGCACAAAAAACAACACCCACATGTCTTTCATTCCATCCCAGTGGTAAATATCTTCTTTGTGGAGATGATGCAGGAAAAATTGGCGTATGGGATTTAAGAGTGGATCAAAAGATACTTGAAATCCAAGAAGCACACAAAGGCTCTTTTGTTTCAGATATTTCTGTCTCAAAAGAAGGGACAATAATCGCATCTATTGGCAATGATATCGCACTATGGGACTTTCAAGCAATTTCAGCCAGATTGGAAATTGCAGAAAAACCAATAAAGAGAACAAAAGCTAAAAGCTCAACCCCACGTCGTATTAAGTTTACTGACACAAACTTACTCGTTGCAATTGGAGAGTCCACCAATTAGCAAATGTTTATGTGACATCAAAATATTGTCACTTTTCATTTTTATGAGCAATTCGGAAGAATTTGATCAATGTTTCAAAGAATTTAAAAGCGCAACGTTGATGCTCACCGAAAAATGTTGTCTCAAGGAGCAGCTGAAGTTAAAATTCCTGAAAGAAATTGAAAATTATCTTGAATATTTGAAAGAAAATGCTTTAATTGAAGAGAATCATGATAATTACTTCTATACTACAAAGTCACAGAAACTTGCTGACATAATTACAAGAATTTACTTAAGTTCAAAATGTGGCGAACTAAAAAATGAAAATTTAAATCAAATTGAAGAAACAATTATCAAGTTCTTTCTATTGATCGGTAAGGAAATAGATTTAAATGACTGGTAAGACATTTTAATTCATTATCACGATAATTAATTATAATTATTGACATGATGTTGCATATTTTAATACAGAGATTAGGTTGTATGTTGAATCGACTCCTGAAGATCTATTTCAACGCTATGTCAGAAAATATTATTATTTTCATATTTGTCGAAAATGTATCATACAGTTAACATCCAATCACGAAGTCTGTAATTACCATGTTACTGTTTTGTTTGAAATTGTAATAAATATTATATGTTAAATTTTATTAGCTTTGTAAAGCCATAATTTTTCAAGAAATATTCATTTGAAATACAATAACATGAAAATGTTCAATAAAACATATCAATGAATGAAATATTAAACGTATACTTGAAAGTTTACTCAAAAAAATCAAGAAATGGATGAATCATTTGTAGAAATAGAAGACCCGAATGCTAATGGTCAGGAGCCCACACAACAGGAAATAGAGGAGTACGCTGAATGGCTTGGTGCTGATTTGCAGCGCGATCGTGATTTATTTTGGATTGCTCGTGAAGCTTTGATGGCACCAATTCCTCCGGGATGGAAACTTTATCAGCGAAGGGATGGAACAGGAGAACCATTCTACTTCAACAGTAGAACTGGCGAATCTCTTTGGGATCATCCGTTAGATCAGCATTACAAGGAATTATTCGCGAAAGAAAAGACTAAAAAGGAATCAGGGCAGAGAACGAGTGGACTTCAATCCAATCAGTCAAATGTTCGCCCACTTGCTGCACTTGGATCGAAACCAGGCAGCACAGCGATAAACTCAAAGCCTTTGGGCAGCCTAGGAGGCCAAAGCATGGCTCCAATGAGTCTTGGACCTTTTAAATCATCGACAAACACATCTACATCATCAAGTTATTCGACAACTAACAATGCACAATACCAGAGAGAGCTGAATGATCTTCAGGCATCTCATAGGCAAGCCATTGAACGTGAAAACAACGATTTCAATCAACACTTAAATATCCTTCGCGCTAAGCATGATACAGAAAAATCCAACTTGCAGTCAAGAATGGATGATGAGTTGGAGTCTATTCGTGCTGCCCATAGAAGGAAAATTGAAGATTTGAGAGCTGCAAACCAAAGAGAAGCAGAACAAGAAGAGAGAGCTCTTTCCCAGATGAGAGCAAAGAAGGCCGATGCTGAGATTGAACTGAACCAGCTCAAGAAGAAACAACAGCAGGCAATCACTGACGCTGAATTAGCTCATAACAACCAACTCCGCGAACTGAGAAATGATCATGATAAAGAAATTCAGCAAGAGAATAACAAGCATCGTGCTCAACTTGAAGAACTCAAAAGGAAAAATGATGATCAGCTTAAGGATGAAAAGGCAAAGTTCGAGGCACAACTTGAAGAAGTTCGCAAGAACAACAAGAACCAAATATCAGCTGAGGAGAACAAGAGACAAATCAATGAAGCGGATAAGAAGGAGATCGAAGAAATGCATGCCAAGCATGCCAGGGAAGTTGATGAGCTTAAGAAGAAGTTTGCTGATGAAATCAAAGATCTCAACGATCAGCATGATAAAGATGTTACAAACCTCAAGAAGAAACTTCAGGATGACCTTGATCAACAAATTAAAGACTTTGATCTTGACAAGAAGGTTGCAAAGATGAAAGAGCAAAATCAAGATAAACCCCAGCCAATCGATACATCTGCAAATGATAAACAGAAGCAAGAGCTGCAAAAGAAGTTTGAAGATGAAATTGCACAGATGAAGAAGGATCATGAAAAGAATATTGCTAATCTCAAGAGGCAGCAACAGAGTGAAGTTGAGAGTACAAAACTCTCAAGATGCCAAACAAAGCAACTTGATTCGATGAAGAATGATTTCGAGCAACAAAAAGAAGATCTTAAGGCACAATTTGATGAAGAAATCCAAGAAATGAAGGATGCTCATAAGAAAGAAATTGATCAGCTGAAGAAGGCTCATCAAAGCAATGTTAACCAGACAAAGATGAGTCTTGAGGAACAGAACAAACTCGGAAAGATGAAATCGCAATTTGAGCAGAAGAAGGAAAAACTACAGGCAGAATTTGACGAAGAAATTGAACAAATGAAAGAAGAGCATATGAAAGAAATCGATCAAATCAAGAAGCAGCATCAAAAGTCTCTCGATCAGGCTAAGCTAACCGCATCACAGCAGAAGAGTCTTAACAATATGAAGAGTGAATTCGAAATTCGTAAAGAGGAACTCCAAACAGAGTTTGATGATGGAATTGAAGAAATGAAACAAAACCACAAGAGAGAGGTTGATCGCTTGAAAAAAGGTCAGAAGAAGCAGCTTGATGCAGAAAAGCAGAAACAATTAGATTTGCTCCAAGAAGAAATTGACTCACAGCGTGAAGAAATGCAGGAAGCATTCGACGAAGAGCTCAATCAGATGAAGCAGCGTCATCAACAAGCAATGGACAAGCTTAAGAAGCAGAATCAAAAGCAAATAGAGAATGAAAAGGAGCAAATAGACCAGGAACTCGAATTAATCAGAACTAAATTTGAATCAGAGAAGCTCAAAGAAGAATCTGCTCGCAAGTCAAAGAAGTCTTCTTCGCAGCGTAGATCAGCTATGCTTTCAGTTGATAGTGACACTGTTATTTCCATCAGACCAAAGAAGTCCACAAAATCATCGTCACAAAGCAAATCTAGTGATGTAGGATTCCTTGGTTTATCATTCCCAATTTCATTCATGGCTGGCGGACCAAGTTCTATTCCATTCCTTTCTAATCGTTCTCAAATGGTGGCCGATATTCAACCAAATATGTATGAGCGTCAACAAATGATGCAGATGCCATACGACTACATGAGCCAGAGCAGGATGATGCCAATGAATAACCCTGGCTACATGAACCATAGCCAGATGTCGATGATGAATCCAAATGCAATGAGCATGATGAATCCTCAAATGCAATCACAGCTCTCAATGGTCTCACCAAGGATGCCACAGATGATGTCGATGATGGGCCAGCAGCAACTCCAGATGATGGATCAATCCAGAGTTGTTTCCGATCAGATAATAGAGTTTGATGAAAAGGTTTTGCAGAAAATGAAGAAACAGAAGTTCAAATTAGAAATAGTCAACAACACATTTGTGTCGACTTATGGACCACTTGCAGCAACTCTCAAACAGCAGCTTGATGATGTTACAGCAGTCTGTGAAGGATATAAGAAGATGCTTGCAGACCAGAACAGAGTTCTGCAGCAGATTGTTACGGACTTCCAGAATCAAGCACAACAAATGACTAGGAATTTCAACAACAGAATACAAGATGTTGAAAACTCATATCGCATGGCTTTAATGGCTGCTCAAGCTCCATCTTTAGCACCAGCTCCTGCTCCACAAGTACCAGAAAGAAGAGGCCCAACGAGGACTATGAAGGCTCCAAAAGTTAAAAGAATTGAGCAGATATCAGATGATGACGCTGATCAAATAGAATCTGAGACAGAGAGATCAATTAAGAAGTGGAAACGAGAGCAGAAGAAAGCAGCAAGAAGCTCAAGGAGAGTCCAAGATCAAGTCGATCAACTTAGAGCAATGCAGGATAGCGATTAATTGTTTTTTTGGTGTTTTAAATATAAATTTTATTGAAATTTAACATAAAGCTTGGGGCATTTGGAGTCAAGGATACATCTTAATAGGTGTATTAAACCTATTGTGAAAACGCTTCGAATTCTTCGTTGATGTCAAAAAGGAATCAAAAATATTCATCGAGATGAAAGATAAAAACTTTTTATCCAAAGATGATTCGATTGGAGTGCTCACGATTAACTTAGACAAGTTAGAGCCATGTAAACCTGTTGTCCAGTGGTTCAGGCTTAAGCTTGACAATAGATTCATTCAAGATCTTAATGTGAGCTAAGATTATTTATCGAATACAATAAAAAAGATAAAACCAAGGCAGTTAGAGCAATCAAATCACCCTCGCCAAAGATCAAGCAAAAGAGAAAGCCAAAGCTGAGAAGAAGGCAAAGAAAGAAGCCGAGAAAAATGGAGGTCAAACAGGAGATAGCAAGAAGGACGAGGATAAGGATGAGAAGTCGAATAAGAGCCAAAAATCTGAGGGAAGTCACGGAACTGCTGGAAGTAATCCAAGTGCAGAAAACAAAAAGAGCGAAGGAAGTCAGAAAGCTAAGGATAGCAAAAAGAGTGAGGGTAGCAAAAAATCAGAAGGAGAAGAAAGTAAAGAGGAACCGAAAAGGCCGAGAAGGAGGCTTGCGCGTGCAAAATCTGAGTCGGAAGGTCATGATGAGAGTGTTTACAGTGATGATGACTCCGAATACTATGAAGAGATCTAAGTTTATTTGTTATTTTAAAAACTTAAAAGAAAAAATATAAACAAACATTTACGAATTATAGGAAAGGTCTAACTTCGTCATTAAAATGATGAAGAGCTTTCACAAATGCAATTGAATTCGGAGAAAATTCCGTTGTTTTCTCAGCAAATTGTGCCAACTCACACAAGCTCTTGATCCTTATTGCTAATTCCTGCCTTCCTCTTTGTAATCTCAAGACTTGTTCCTTCAATTGTGGAATCTGGACTTCTGTGTATGGAGCCATTTCTGCTCTTGTCCTTAGCAAGACCTTTTGTAGTCCCTCTATCTCGTTGGTCTTTTGCTGGACTTCTCTTCTCAACTGGTTGATTGTTGCAGTTGATTCATTCTGCAAGTTTGCAATCTTTTCAGTTGCAATTTGCTGAACTTCTTCGTTCTTGGTTCTGTGGAATTTGGCCTCATCGCGCATGTTTTGGGCTTCTTCCTGAGCTTTTTGTGCCTGCTGCTGGAACTTTCTATTGAGCTTCTGGCATTCGATGTAGCGATTATTGAGTTCTTGAATGAAATCGGTTTTAGCTTTGATTTCTTCCTGTAAAGCACAATTCTCGGCCTTTGTCTGCTCAATCTGAACTCTACAACGCTGCTGAATGTCAGGAACAGTGGATGAAAGTTTTTCGCTCTCTTCTACACGCAACTTCATCTTTTCGACATCCTTCATGGCATTAGAAAGTTTCTGATTCGCATCTGCAAGCTCTGCTTCAAGGGCACCATTCTTAACTAAGGCTTCAGCAAGTTTAGCTGCATCATCCTTATGGAGATCCTTCTCATCATCTGCAGCATGCAAAAGACCCTCCAGCTGCTTGATATGATTCTGTAATGATTCTGTTTCTGATTTGACCTCGCTTGCAGCTTGCAATTGTTTTTCTAACTGCTCGATCTTAAGCTTTAAGACTGGGCAATCCTTGCATGGAGGAAGTTCCTTCGGCTTGGAAAGTTCTGCGATTCTGCCTCTAAGTTCAGCAATCTTAGCCTTCTTAACTTTGATCCTAGCAGTGAACTCTGCCCTTGTTTCTTCCAATTGTTTAGCAATTTGCTCAAGCGGCTTGGTTTGCTTCTCAGCAACAAGTCTGACTTCTTCCTCTTTCTGCTTCTTAGCGTTTTCAATGAGCTCTGATGCCTTCTTCTGAAGATTCTCGATTTCTGCTTTGAGTTTCTGAATTTCTTCATCCTTTGCTTTGATTGCTGACTTGAAGTTATCACCAATAAATGCAATTGATGCTGACAGCTCTCCGATCTTCTCCAGATGGGCCTCATTTTCAGCCTGTAACTTATTGAGTACTTCAGATGTTTGTGCGAGTTCATTTGTCTTCTCGAGAAGTAGCTTTTGTGTTTCTTCCAGCTGCTTTTGAATTTGATCTTGGTTTTGAAGATTCTTCATGTTTTCTACACTAACAGTCTTCTTTGGTGGTTGCTGAACCTGTTGTTGTGGTTGCGGTTGCTTCACTGGCTTCTGGATGAACGCTTCATCATCGCTGGAGTTGATCGAATCATCAGGATGCAAATTTGATTTGTCTGATCTCGATGGTGTTGACTGTGTACTGCTCGATATGGCAGAAGAGAACTTCATCTCTTCGTTGGTGTTTAGGTTAAGGCTGACAAGAACCTTCGGGTTTGTGCGCACGAATCTGCGAGGTCTAATTATTGATGATCTTGCTGATGCTGCAACTCTTAACTGTGCTCTCAGTTTTTCGAGTTCAAGTTCTTGTTGTGCGAACTTGTGGCGAAGGGTGATAATGTAACCATTTCTGCCTGTTTCTCGTTCTAACTCAGCGCCAATTCTGATTATTTCTTCATCCTTGATTTTAATGATGTCATTTGCCTCCGTAAGCTTTGAGTTGTAGATAGAAATCTCTTTATCCTTAGCTTCGACAGTTGCTTTGAGATTTGATATTTCTTCCTTCAAAGCTTTAATTTCTGTTTCATCTGGAGATGATAAAACTGATTGACCATCAATGCTAATTGAACCAGAACCATTTCTCCTGGATCTTGCGCTTCTCTTTGTTCTACGTGAAGATTCACCACCAGATAGTTCAGAAACGCCAGATAATGCTGGTGCTTCCAATGCCTCTTTAAGTTTTGCGTTAGTAATTTCAAGCTGCTTCTGAAGATTTACAACTTGTTCGTGTGTTTTTTGGTTTAACAGTTTCATTCTTCGATTTTCTGCGTTCAATTCAAACGATGACATAGAAAACTGGTTTTCTTGCTTCACGAGATCCTCTTTTGACTTTATAAGCAGCTGATGAAGCTGTGTATTCTCTCTTGTTAATCTAACGTTTTCTGCTTGCAATGGCTCCAACTGTGCCTCTAAAAGCGCCGAGTTGGCTTTCTCCTTCTCTAGTTTTTCTTCTGAGTCTTTAAGTGATTCCGTTGTTGCAAAGATATCTTCGATCATTTGCTGCGCTAGAGGTGCAGAATCGAGACCAAGTGGAAGGTCTCCATACCCAAGTGCGTCAAGCCTCTTCCGGAGAGCTATAAAGTATGTGGAATTGCTCTTCGAAGACTTCCCTTTCATATTTTAGAAATTCTAAACGTACAAAATATATAGTTATCTTTATGCTTTGAGTTTTATGATCTTTATTGGATTTTCTCTTTGTTCCCTCATATAATTATCTCATAAAAATGAAGATTTTCAAAATTCTCATAATATATTTGTTTTCATTATATCATTTGTTAGAAAAAGTGATTTTATGCATGTTTTAGTTATATTTCTAAAAGAATTTATGTTAATTTATAATTAATTTGTTGAATCTTCAATCCCAAGTTATGGATAAATTGCAAAAAGTGAAGTCAAGATAATATGTAATATGATTGGATAATAAAATATTCGATATGATTTCAAAGTCAAGAAGAAAAGTGACAAAATGAAAGAAGTTCCATTGGAAGCGAATATAACAGAACAATCTACGAAAATGGTTAATGAACAATCGAAAAGTCACTTTGATGAAATTAAATATATTGCCTTTGTTGTCTTATCACTTGCAATTTGGTTATTAATCGAGTATTTTATCAAAACTGATTTAATTGATATAAACAAGATGACAATAGACTCGCAAAGGAATGTTCCATTTGTTCCTAAAGATAATCAAAGTTATTTTAATATGTTTTTAACATTTTCCCCAATTTCTGAATTTATTCATTTTTTCCAAATAGATTTGGCCATAGTTCAGGATATTCATGTAACAGAAGTTGAAACGTTCAAGTTAGATATTAATTCAACATTTCGGCTTTTAAATAATATGGATTACATTGGTTCTAAAAGAAACATTTATAAGAATGTTAAATTTGAATTCCCAGTCAAAGAAATACACTCAACTTCGTTCAATATTTTTAAATCAAAAATCAAAAACGTAACATCATTAGAAATGTATCTCCAGATAATGTCCGATAACTTGAATTCTATATCAAGCTTTGATGTAGCTTATAAATATTGGACGCCAACTGCTAGCAAGTTTATAAAATTCGTGAGTATTCCATGCGTCTATTTCGGGTTTCTTTTAATAGTTTTTAACTTGCAACTAATGAAACAAAGAAGAGAATTTACTGCTATTATGATTATGGGTATAGTTATTATGCTTAGCATCAATCCTTTATCACAATTTTTTGCTTTTTTTGATGATTTCATCTTTTATTTCTTCCATTACCAACTCTACTTAATCACTTATAAAATAATAGCAAACTACTTATTCATTAAGCTCATAAGAATGATTTCAGTGAACCAGATCTATATTACAATCACAGCGTCCATAATTCATATTATCATTTGTCATTCTATTGCGATCGAAAAAGAAAGCTTTTCATATTATACAGCAAGATACTTGTCAAAGAAACGATTGACATATCTTATCATTTGTGATGTATGTGCGTTCATCCCATGTTATTTAACAATATTTAGGCAATTAACAAGGAAGTTTGCAGACTTCCAATTGATACAGATCGGCTTTATTTGCTGCATTATATTTGATACTTTGGTTGGAATATATTCCAAGAATAACGAATACTTAAATCGGCGGAGAAACGCAATAACATCGCAGACAATGGAAGCAATATCTCATATTATTGCCGGCTTTTTCATCTCAGTTCTAACATATACATACAAGCCAGATTATACTAGCACCTAACCATTGATTTTCGTTTAGTAATTTAATATTATCTTTCAATATGTATCTACCTGACTATTGCTTATCTATATATGTAAAAATAATTGTTTTTTGCAATTTTATTTATCATAATTCTTGATGATATAATATATTTGATATATAAACATATATATATGCATATCGCAGAGGCAATAATTGATAATTATGATGGATTGCAACATACAGAAATTATTCATATATAATTAACTTGTATTGATGAATGGGAATATGCATGCTGATTGAAGAACTTGCTTTTTTGTGCAAGAATTCAAATATGATCGATTCACTATCTATATCATTAGCGGAATCTCAATGAGTTTCCATTCTTACAAAACTGTCACTTTTGGTGAATGCTCTCGATTGAGGAATACCAAAATTTCGAGGCAGAAGTCGAAACATTTTACGGGGGTCGAAACTCTCAAGAAGATTTCAAGAAGCTTTTCTTCAATGAGGAACAGTTTCCGAAATTCCAAAGTGTTTTATATTATCCAGATGCTACGCCAAGAGTTATATACGTCGCTTTGTGTGGAATATCATATCTAATTGATTCTATATTCGTGCATTGGACAATGGAAGACTTTTTGGGTCTTTCAAGACAATTTTTGGAATTAGCCTACAACAAAATCGATAAATTTGACGATGATGCATCGCTCGTATCAAGGTCATTCTGCAGGATGTATGCAACAATGGCATTATATGGATGGAATACATCGTCCGAATTCGCAACATTTATCAACGATATAGAAAACTTTTTTGTTGCAAGTTTTCACCACTACAGATTAGGGTTAATGCTCTGCACAGATATGGTTAAGAAAATGGAACAATTAAAATACGTGTCAACTAAACAGTCTGAAGCATTCAAAGACCATACCATGAGCTCATTCCTTAACTATGCTTTCAATACATTCGCAAATATCAGTAACGGAGCATTCAACTCCAGATTTTCTCCAAATGAGCAATTAATTCTTCGTTTAAGAAGCTTGGATCTATTAATAACACTTTTGGAATTCAATTACAATGAAAAAATCAATACAGAGAATGCAAATTCACAGACCGATCAAAAGAAGGTCGAAATTCCTCAAAAATGGATCGCAACTATCTCTTTCGATCAATTAATTACATACCTCTATGAAGTTTATCGTAGCGATAACGAAGAAATGCAGAAAAGTTCATTAGAAGTATTGTGCTTGCTCGCTGCAACACAAAGAAGAAGCTGTTCAACTGAAAACATTAAGTTCAAGAAAGAAATCAGAGATCAGATCTTCGCATCTAGTGTGCTAAATGCTCCACCAATTTACTCATTCTTCAGGACTTTGATTGCCGGTGTTTCCGAAATCGTCGAGCAAGAAATTCACTTGGATAAACTAATTAATGTGCAAAAGATCTGTTCGATTATTGCAAGAATAAGGAACTCGGTAGATCCTCAGTTTCTAGTTGAAATGGACTTTGAAAGATTAGTACAAGCAGCTACTAAATTAACAATGGGTGTTTTCAATGTCGAGTTTGTTTCCGAAAATCATGAAACTGTTATGGACATTATGAAGTTTTGGAGAATGCTCACTCCAATTGCCACATACACAACGAGAGATGAGGCATCAGAAACGCTTATCCAGCCAAATCTGCACTACGTTGATGTCTTGAAGGAGATCTTCCAACATTACATTGCACTTATGATGAACTTAATAACAGAAAAAACTAATGAAGCAATTGATGCTTTGTTTGGAGATTTCAAGGAAATTTCCAACATGGTTGCAATGACACACTTTATAGGCGTTATTGATAATGAATGTTTGAAGCAAATTATCGATGCTTTTATCGCCGAGAGGAATAACTTTTTCACACATCTGAACGACCCCAATCTTCTTGTAATTGAAGTCAGAATGATATTCTTCGCTTTTGCAACTGTTTCATTTTTAACAACTCAAAAAATGAACAATATTACAACAATGGGTAATCTTCGAGAGTTCTTTGATTTTTATACATCCGCTTTGTTACAATTCATAAATGACACTGGAGCATTAATCTCACAGTCAAAAGGTGGCCCAGCTCTTACTGAGCGTGCAGTTTTGCTGATTATTAATCAACTTGCAAATACACTTATCATTAGAAACTCCAACGCATCACCAGACATTCCTGAATTCATTAAGGAAAACAATGGTCTTACTTGCGTTCAAGATGTCCTCGCTTTAGTGCTCAGAAGAATATTCTTATCTACTACCACATTTCCAAATGATGCAACCATTGTTTCTAATGCAATTACGGCTTTAGAAAAGTTTATCACTCATAAAGAAAACCAATTCATTGATGAAGCAATATTGGTTGTTTTCGTTAATGAATTCTTAAATTTCGATAAAGAAGATCAACTCCAGTTCTTGTTTGTTCAAGAAAACGCTGTATCGCGTGTTAATTTCTATTCCATTATCTCTTCAATCATGATTCGAATGTGGGTTAAATCTGAAAAGTTCCAAGATGTTGTTCAGAGAATTGTTGAGCGCATTGCAATATACAACACAACACTTAATGAGGACCTGTTTATCATGGATTTCTTAAGCTTAAGAGGTTTATTCCAAGGCGCAACAGATAACAATCATTACTTAAATTTAATTTCTTTCTTCTATCCGACTTCAATTGAAACAATGATATCTCATGTTGAGGAGTGTCCAGCAGCAGTTCCTCATTTGATGGATTTCTTGAATGAATTTGTCAGTAATACAAATTCAAGGATTGCTTTTCCTAAGCATTCTCCATTGGGACTTTTGATGTTTAAGACCGTTTCTATTGCTTTGACAGCATTCTTCAACGCTGTAGATTATTCCAATTTTGAGCATTTTGTGACACCATGTCAGATGGCAATATTTGTGATGACAAAGATCCTCCGTAATCCAGAAAGCAATATTGGTGCCATTGAAGTTTATGAGGACCCAACTCTTAACAACCTTTTCGTTGCATTCTTAGGAATGGCAGAACGTTTGAACTACACTGAATTCAACAACTATCCAGAGGTTTCTAGCGCATTAATGAACTTAATAGCTACAATTTTTGACGAGTTCTCAGAATATGTAATCCAAAACAAGCCACAATTCATTATTGAAGCTCTAAAAATTGCTGCCACAGAATTAAACAACACTATCGGAATGAAGCACCCAATTCAAAGCTCTTTAACTGCTATTGGAAGCATAGGCGCATTTTCTTATCAATCAATTGGAATTCCTGAATTTCTAGAACACTTCACTATTATGAAGCCTATATTCGAGAACATATTGGTTGTTATTGAGATGCAAATTATTTTGTGCCCTAATTCCAATATCATCAAAACTCTTGTTGACTTCGTGCAGCTGATTGTTCAACTTGGACTTGAAAATTGGCCATTAGTCAGGAAGAGATTGAGACTATTCTTCGACAACAACAAGAGAGAAGAATTGAAATCAATTTTAAGCGCAATATTAATGATGACAGAAGAAGAGCTTCAAGCTTCTGAATGATATCCCTTTTTGTTAATAAATTGTTTTTGTTTTAAACTATTCCATTCTTTCAAAATTATTTCGATTGTAATATTAAATTAAATATTTTAATGTCGAGATGATAATTATATGTGTTTCTGTTAATTTAAACATCACTAAACAGGTAGCTATATCTCTTAACAGGGTAATAATAAAAAAAAATAATAACAGTGTTTATATTAAATGTACAACAAAAACATAATTATGAGTTAAGTGCTGATATAATTCTAGCTAATTCTTCGTCGTGTTCGTAGCTGAAAGATGGTTCATGGTTCGATGAATCGTGATATGAATCTAAGGACTCTGGCTGCATAGTAGTCTGTGACATTGTATATGCTCTGACCTTTATCTGTGATTTTGCAAGGTCTGCATCAATCCTACACTGAATTTCCATGTCAGTTAAGTTCAAACTTGTGTCTTCCGTGTTTGTAGTCCTGCTGCAGTAGTTATTTTTAGTCTGTACTCCGGTTTCGACGTGAATTCTTTCATGTTTGAGTTTTAATTCGCGAATTGTATCTCTTAGTGATGTAATTTCAGATTGTGCCTCTCTATATCGTGAGCGAGCACTTTTTCTGCCTGCCTCTGCTTTCTGAACATCAGATGTCAATTGTTCAACTCTAGCTTGTGCAGCTTTTGATATCTCGACAGCATCGAATAATTTTGCTTCAAGAGATTCGATCTGGTTCTGCATAACATCTTCTCTACCAACTAAGCGTTGAATTTCGGCATGTTTCGCGTTATTTTCTTGTTCAAGTAAATTGCATCTTTTATTGAGTTCATTTACTTGTTTTATCAACTCCATGAGCTTATCTTTATCTGCCTTGCACAGATTATCTAATGTGTGAGGCAGTGTATTTGAGGAACTCATTCCTATAAAAATTAGACGTTTATTTTTGACTTTTGACATGTATATTAAAATTTGTCATGTAAATAGAATTATTAACAATTTATTATAAACAAAATAAACTAATTCAAGCCCAGTGGGCGCTTCAGACGGATCCTACAATATCATAACTTTGCTCGGCATTTTGCTTCTATGAGATCCAATTCTGCTTCACCACGAACAAATTCGGCCTTTTCAGCTTCATCCAAAAGTTCCTGTTTCCTCAATTTCAGTTCTTTGTTATGCATTCTAACTTCTTCTGTCATGTGCACCATTTTCAAAAGTTCTGTGCTCTGAACATCAGGTTCGCGTTCAAATAATGAAGAAGGTGATTGCCTGCAAAACTGTGTCGCGGAATGCATCCATCTCGCTAGAGAAAGATCACCAAACTCACTTCGTCCCCAATCAATAAATGAGCGAGGGAAGAATAGAGGTAAATAAGTACCAGTGTTAACTTCGTGTTGCATTGAGAAGAAATTAACAGCATTTTGAACAAGTGTCGATCTATCTTTTTCATTGAATGCTCCAGTCACCAATCTGTTGATGGAAGCCAATTGCGCGACACATTCGTTTTCAAGACTTTGTGAAAGTACTTCACAATTTGGAAAAGAAACATGATACTGTGTAAATGTTATTATTGCTTGTGAAAGCTGTCTCCCAGACAAATTTTCAAACTTGTTTAAATGTATGCTATCATAGCGGTTTCCTGGCTTGTAACAAAGATAAGCTGCAAACAATACAAAGAATGGATCAGATTCTAGATTCTTGCACTCTAAAAACTCACTAGGATCAGGCATTAGATCTTGATTGGCGATTGAAAAAGATTCCAAAAGATATAATAAAGGTATTCTCAAACTTGGTTTTGCAGCTGCTGTTGAAATGAAATATGAGAGCTTAAAAGGCATAGACTGAAGTGGGAAATACTGCAGACAATCAGCAGCAACAATTGCTGCATTTGTAAGTGATTCATCGGTTGCATCACCGTGGAAGATGTTAAAAAGTAACTGGCGAGGAAAATCTTTCTGAAACAAAAATGATTGCAATAGGTGAAGATTTGTAAGATCATCTGGTGACAAAAGTGCTCTAAATACACTCCTTATATGTGATGACATAGAAGAATCAAAAAATGCTGTAATTAATGTTGGAATATGCCCCATCTGAAAGAAATACTGGCGCGACTGTACATCTGAGATTAGAGAAGCCAGCATTCTTGCCCCTGACTTGTCGGATATAATGGATGGTATGATTTGTTCAATTAATCCAGCAAAAACAAATGGAACTCTTAAATTTTGATCGAGAGATACTACTTTAGATATGAATTTGAATACTGATTGGTTATTTGCATGTGAAGAAAATGAGACCAAGTCAAGGCTATTTGCAATTACTTCATCCAAATCTTCTTTTGTAGTAATAACTCGTGAACATAGATCAAGAAGTGTGGGAAATGATGGGGTATTGTAAATATTTTGGTTTTCTGTGGTATATGTTAAAAGATTTTTTAAATCTGATGCTTTCAAATAATTTGTTTCAGCACGAATGAATAAATATAAAATTGTGGATGCACCCTCTGGGTTCCCAGAAGACATGAAGTTTAATGCATGCTGTAGCAAAGTTAATAGTGTTTTACGATTTATCTCTTTAGATGTAGCGAGTAATTGGTTTAATGTATTACATGTCGAATCTACATTGTATGCTGTTATTCCACTGATCAGTTTTGTTGCGTATTCTGAATCAGAAGATGAAGAAAATAAACTTAATATCGACATTATTTTGTTGAGGAGTTTAAAAATTACAAAAAGGGGTTGATCGAAATCTGACAATCTGACAATGTCAAATTTCTTCTTTGAAGAGAAAATTGTGTTGAATAGATTCTTTTTCTTGTATTTTGATTAAATCCAAGTTTTCAGTCTAAAAATCCAGTAAATTCTTATCCGACCAAAAGTTATCATTAGCATTGCGTGTAATTCATAATGGAATTAGTATTCCTTGGTCATCTCAATGCTGTCTGTTGAATATTCGCTGATTGAAGAATCAAAAATGCTTTTGCTTCTTTTCTTCACTGTCGTCAGGTCAGCACTTGTCAAAGGTCAAGACCCATATGCCATTCTTAATGTTACAAGGAAAGCAACGAGGGATGACATCATCAAAGCATACCGTGGAATGGCTAAAAAGTACCATCCAGATAGAAACAAAGAAGGAAATGCTCAAGCGCTTTGGATCAAGATCAACGATGCATATGATTTACTCAGTGATCCTAAAGCACGCGAAACATACGATAAATTCGGTTTAGTTGATGAATCAATGGACAATTCTCCAAAGAAGGATCATAATGGTGATGTTGTTCGTCAAATTATCAATAGGGAAATGGCATCGCGTACAACAAATCATAATTATGGCGAGTTTGACAAGCGTGAACAAAGAGATGTTGTGATTGAAATGACAGATCGAAATTTCCAGTTCAAAACAGCTGATGGTAGGCCGTGGGTCATCCTCATTTATCAACATAACTATGATTACCAATCAAATCATCAGTTTTTGGAAGATCTATTCCAAAAAACAGGTTTACTTTTCGGTATAGCACGCATGCAATCTCAGATTTCACCAAAGATAATTGAGAAATTCGGAGTTAAGCATCTTCCACAGCTTGTTGTGTATGATCCGAAGAAGGATAATCATCACTTATATACAGGAGAAATGAGACTCGGTAAAGTCATCAACTTTGCAACAAGAAGGTTTGGAGCTGATGTCACAATTGTTCATTCAGATGCTGATATGTTGAAGTGGCGCAAGCAAAATCTCGATAAACTACACATCATTCTATTCTCAGATCTGAAAGATGTTCCGAACTCATTTTTACTTGCAGCAGCATTCCTCAAATACAATAGCGTCTTTGCTTTTGCATCTATTAACAAGGATACAAAGAACAACTATCCAAGAGCTCTTGGTTCCACTTCAATGGTTGATTTACCAACATTCGTTTTCTACAGAATGGCTAATCCTGCAGACGATACGTTTGGTGGACCTGTTATTCCTATTGTCGCTCCATTAGATTTAGATGCTGGTTGTTTGGCAGCCCTTGCTCGCCATTTCTCGTTCCCAGTCTTTGCAAGTGTAAATCGTCTTAATTATGAGCGCCTTTGTCCTGGACGTTGCATTCTCCACTGTGCAGGTCGCGAGATTGCTGAGGATATTAAGATCGGTGCAAATGCAATGAACATCGAAACTGGAGAAATCAACCTCTCCGTTGAGACCGAGTTCAGAGATCAATTCGATTTAGAGCCAGGAGATTTCATATTCATCAAGCCGAAGGAGAAAAAGTATGCAAGATGGCGCGAAGTTACTACATGGAAAGAATTTAGAACAAATATTGAATTCTCTAACAAAGGTTTGATGACTTTCAACACGACAGCATATATACCAGATATAGTCGCTGAGGCACCAAAAGACGCAGTCGATGAAACAAAGAAATCTGAAGAAGTCAAACGTCGAATCAAGAATTTCTTTATTGATACTTTCGTCAAATTCACGGCGAAACTGAAGACAATGCCTCCTATTGTCATTCTTGGTGGTATTGCTGTTATGATGATCATTCTTTTCGAAATGATTGCAAAATGTGTTCAACCAGAGAAAAAGAAGAAATTTGATTAAAAATATGTTTGTTTCTCAAATAATATATATAAATAAATCTGTATTTATGAGTTAATGGAAAATGATTTTTGACATAATTATGGATTTCAACTCTTTAACTACTGATGAAAATCAAGGAAGAGCAAATTTTGCTCTTCTTAAGCAGAAACAGATAGATGAGGATGAAGAAGTCCGAGAATTCAATGATAAATGTCGATACGAAGAATATTTCCAGCAAACAATTTTTCATCTCCAAAATCAACAATACTCCGAAGCAATCAGAATACTAAAATATCTTTTAAAAGGTGTAGAAAATATAGATTTTTATCCGGCACCATTTGATAATGCACTCATTGACTCATTATTTATTCAAGTTGCAAAAGATTACATTAGTATAGAAAACCTGGAGCTTACGACTACTATACTCGGATTTGTAGCTCACAGTTGCTATTGCAGCAGTAATGTTGTAAATTTAATATTCGAACAAGGATTAATAGATTATTATTTAAAGCCAATTCGTGAAAAGGAATATCCAATAAACTGCATAGCAATTACAATCAAACTTGCAGCATCAATTGCAGCAGACTCGCAACAATCAGCAGAACTTATCAAATACTCGGGCGTTATTGAGCTATTGCCAACGTTATTAAAGAACCATAATCCGATACTCTACGAAGTCTCATTATTCTTCATTGATGAGTTTTTAAGAAATGCTCTTTCTGATACAACATATGAAGCATTCGCAGATGTGATTTTAGAACTCCTTTCAAGAGGAAGTATAAAATTCTTGTTTAGCGGAGCCTTCAATGATCATGTTCTGAAATGCAGAGATAAATTTTTAGAAATATTATGTGATTTCTCACAAAATCCTGAAGCAGTTGCAATCATTATGAACCATCCAAACAGATCTGAATACATTTCAACAATTTCATATATAATTCGGTACGAGATGCTTGATAAAGATTATCGATTTATTCAACTTCGAATTACACAGAGGTTATTCAAAAACTGCACACGTGAAATGATATTAGCTTTCCTTGACGTAACTCCAATTGATTTTATCATGAGAGCTGTTGATGAGCCGGATTCAACATTTCTAATTGCTGCATTAGGAATTTTAATTGATGTTATAGATGCAAGCGAAAATTTTGGTATACTAATTTGTACAAAAGAGTTTTTGGATAAGCTGATGAAAAGGAAAGAGTCGGACTTAACATATGTCCAGTTGTCTATTTCATCTTTCTTTGCTTATGCAATTCTATGCATTCGAGTCAATAGCTGTCTTGAAAACTTTTTGGATGATGAAATTATCGAATTTCTTGGAGAAGGATCAAAATCATATTCAACAGATGATGATGACAATGCGTACTATATTAATGCACTAAGAAAGCTACAGCATCATCCAAATATTACCGAAGAAATGGCTGACTTTATTGATGAGCTTATTGAATATTAATTTTTGTTTATAAAAATAATTTGTTGTGCGTGTTTTTATATACAAACAATTTATTTATATTAAGCAGCAACATGTTTTTTCATATCCGAGACCATTGATCTCAGTTGTATTATAGAAGGATCGTCAAACTCTGTAATTGACTCATCGATTTTATCATCTTTAATTAATTCTGGTTTGACACCCTGAATATATGAATATATTTGATCAACATAATCTTGGATCTCAAGAGAATTTATTTCAGAAGCCAGTTGTTCCTTTTCTTCATCTGTGAGAGGTGGAACTTCAAATAGTGGTAACTGTGGAAATTCAATTTTCCTTTCTTCAACAAGTGGGATCACAGAGTCAACGGTAAAGTGGGACTTCTTTGAAGAGCGCGATCTTGTTGGTTTTGTAGGTGTTGGTGGAGTTTCTTTAATCGATGTTGATACTGTGCGCTTTATTCTTGGTGGCGGTGTCTTTTTCTCAATAACTTGTGGTGGCGGTGGCGGAGCAGCTTGTTTTGTGTTAATAGCTTTAAGACCAACGTTTTCTTCGAGAAATTCGCATTCTCTTCTCCAATCGTATGCGTCATAGCCTGTAAAGAATTCTGCTTCTTTGTTGAATATTACTGATAATTGTTTCGCTAAGTGTGAAACAATAGCTTGCTTTCCGTTGTATCGATATGAATTATCCCAAACTAAATTTACTTCGTATTTAAATTCATCTGTTGATTTATATTCGTTATTAATAAGCTTCAATTTTATTGTGCCCAGATCGATTGGATGTTCGATTTTTTCGAAATAATCTGGACATCCATCGGCAATAGAGTCCACTGGCTCTGAAAACATGTCGGAAATTGAATACTCAAAGAGTTTATTCAATGCCCTCATGCACCTCCATCGCTGATAATCGCTCATTCCAGTCATTTTTTTAAAATCTAATTAACCTTTTTGTCACATTTGACAAAATTATGTTTCAACCTATTGATATAGTAACAGATCAAGACTTTAATATATATAAGCCAAACGCTAAAGAACCGGAAAGTGCTGATATACCGAAAGAGTATCTGAGTTTGTTCCCTGTCTTGAAGAGATATATGTATGTAAAATCTTCAAATTCGCATTACGAAGTATTTCGATCATTAGTGTTTCAAATATTATGTAACCCAAACAAGAAAATAACTCCTGATAATGAGAAGATGGCTTATGAAGTTCTAGAGTTTTTTATAAATTTAATGCCGAAATATCCTTCGACATTATCAGATAAGTTATCTGTAGATATTATCCAAAGGATAAACAAGATAATTCCGAGCTCATTAGTTAAGATTTTCTTATCAAATCCAAATTTAATTCCAAATGATACGTCGATCGATTATATAGATTCACTTCGACAGTTTACAATGCTTAAGAAAGGAGAAACAGATCAAAATATTACTCAACTATTAAATCAAATTATCAATGATATTAATGAAAATTCATATCAATCATACATTCCTGTTATAACAACTATTCTTTCATCCCCATACCTTTTACATCATGAAACACCAATCTTGGTTTCATTAATACAAAAATGTCTTAAATTTGGAATCAAAGACATCTTATTAGTAGATTTTCCCTCTATAATACAATCCATATCAAATGCTACACCAATGTCTTTATTGTCCGATAAATTTCCACCAACAAATGATGAATTATTTGCAGTTTTACGATTGAATGGCTTTACTTTTCGTCTTCTCAACGAATTATGTACTACCATTGAAGATTCTCAGGAGCAAATTACAAAATCGCTCATAATTCACCGAATATTAATTAGTGGATATGCAGCTATTGAAAGTTTTATTATTTCTATACATGCTCTTGGTAATACTTTCTGGGACTTCTTATTTGCAACTAAACCAAAGTGTCAATCTATCCTTGCTACAGCCGTCCTCTGTGCTATCTCTACTGTCGAAATTCCAATTGTGAAATTCTTCTATACAGAATATCATGCACAAATTGATGAGTTATGCGATATGTGCATTAGCGCATTCACTGTTGATGCTTGTAGAAATCCTTGGATCAATTTTCGAAATGCAATGCAATTCACTACTATCACTCTATTTTCGGTTCTCCTTTCTCACTGGAATGGAGATAACCGTCTCCCTGTATTACCGGTTTTGTCTGTTATTCCCGAGAATGATGAATTTTTCGTTCCTTTATGTGTGTGCGCAACAAGCGAGCTTCAAGCTATTAATGATATACGCTTAACTGCTGATTTATGTCGAAGATTAATGCTCTCTGGTCCAACTTCAGCTGCAAGACATGCCATCGACGCAATTGCAAGTACAATTAATCCAAGTGGAGTATTGATTTTATTTTCGGATGTGATCCCTCCAACTCTCTTCGTTCCTGCAATGGAGTTGATATATTCATCAAACACTAAGCTAGATCTAAGCAACACAGCAGCCATTGAAGCATTTTTGTTTATCGTTGAGAAATGCGTAATTACTGAGAGTCCTCACTCGCTTGCTTATTTAGAATACTTAGCGCAGTATATTGATGATGTTCTTAAGGCTCCGCACAAAGTTCTTGGAAACTTTCTCGGCAAAATGCTGCAGCTGAGCTCGCAGATAAGGCCATTTATTAGATTCCTTCTCATGCTAACATCAACACCAACATTTATCTCCATAATCAAGCTCTTCCCCACTGAGAGCACAGAACTTTACCAAAAAATTAGGCAACTTCTTCCAACACTGAAAGATGAATCAATTATAGCTTCTATTACAATAAGCTGGCACAATATGATGATGAATGTCAGAAATTCTTCAACATTTGCTCTCGCCATGGTTCAGAACTACTTTACAACAGGTATCAGCGCGCTCACAACAGCAGCAAACAAAAATATCGTTCCAAATTTGATCATTGCAGCATTTTGTGATGTTGCATCGAATCCTACTGTTGCTCAGAAGCTAGCAACATTCTTAAGACCACGACTCAAAAACAAAGCACCTTTTGTTGAATATCTAACAAAACTAAATCCGACAATTGCAAGAAAGGAATATCCAGATTACACTCAAGGCAATGTTGAGATACCAAAGTTCTACTCTAACATATGGAAGTCTCAATCATGGATGAAATACATTAGTTCTCTTGTTGAATATTAACTTTTATTTTATATATTATTGTAATTTTATAAATTGTTTAATAGATATGCTTTATAATTAACTGCTTTTCAATTTCCATTAATTGGCTACAAATTTATCAAATGTGGGATTAAATTTTTTCAAATGAAGCATTATGAGCTCGATTCATAATAATTTGACAAAATCACTTTACATTTTATCACTTTTGTAAAAACTTTACATTTAGGCATCAATTTTATTCACTTTACATGTCAGAACCCTAAAGTGAATTTGTATTTGTGTTACAAAATTGATGCTTAAGATAAGGATGTCGTTTTGGAAGATTAATATGACTTGGGAAGAAAAAAATGACAAGGAAGATTTTTTGGAAAATAAAAGTGACATTATTTAAGGGGTAGTAATAAATAAAGAGGGATAGTATAATAAGTTGTAATGTAAATCGGCTATTAGCATTTTGATTAACTATCTAGCACATGGTAAATGTTTTAATGAATGTTTGTTACTAATCAGATCAAGATCTAATCCAAAATAATGGAAAACTCTGAATTTTACACGTTTTCTTCTGCCGAACATTGAGTATTTGATGTCGCTTTGCGAATTTCTGAAATTTTTAAAACGTTTTCGTGAGTTTATTTATAAGATTGCGTGCTTCTGGAACTTATAACAGTGTGCTGCAAGGCTCGATCCAGCGCATTGTAGGCTTCAAGAAAAAGGCCAACAGATCTGTAGAGATTTGAATTTTCGATGTTTTGGAGATCTAGTTGAAATTTTGGGTGTTCTGATCGAAGAGATTGCCATCATTTGATGATGGCTTGCAGAATCGAGTGAAAAATAAACATTGTTGTGAACGATAGGAAGAGCATTCAAGAAGGATGACCTGGTGATCTAGCAGAGATGCATCCAGATGCCTATTCAACAGAAGCATGATTCGATGCATGGCGAGGTCGGCCTGATACTTCCAAAGCCCTCGAGTGGCCAAACCAGGCCCTAACAA